>PVKA01047851.1:0-14059 GCA_004027165.1 Ctenomys sociabilis
TTTTTTTTTTTTTTTTTGTCTTTTTGAGACAGGGTCTCGCTATGCAGTTCAGGCTGGCTTTAAGCTCACTTTGTAGCTCAGGCTGGTCTCGAACTCACAACAATCCTCCTGCCTCAGCCTCCCGAGTGCTGGGATTACAAGCATGCGCCACCACGCCCGGCTCCCTCCTCTTTATCTTGTACTTTAAGGGCTTTATTACATCCTGAAGCAGACCTGGTTGGATTTTATCTGACTGGATCTTTGACATCCTTGCATGTAGATATCATACTGTCTCAAGGTTTGTGAAAGGCTTGTTGGCTCTTTTGCTTTTAACCTGTTACTCCATTCTTCACAATCTGGCTTCATTTGTGCCTGTGTTTTCAGAAATTCTATACGAGGTACCGGTTTTATCTAGAAATATAGTTATCAGTGCTGCTTCATCACTATACAGCATTCTTCGTGCAGCTTTGCGGTAAGTGTGCTGTGGTGCATTGTCAGCACATCAGCAGGAGAAGGGCACACAAGCCCAGACTTGTCCCACGTCCATAGCTGGAATGTTCAGCATAAGCACAGGAAGTACCTAAACCACCTTTTCCTACCATCTTCACTGTGGGCCAGGAATTTCTCACACACCTTATCCACAGTCACAGGCCTGGGATCTGGTCCTGTGTGGTTCTTCCAGACTCTGGGCAGAAGTATGAGGGGGGGGTCAAGCTCTGGGATTTTATCCCAGATCTGTGTTCACCAGCATGGTCCCATCTGAATGCAGCAGCACTGTGCCACTGAACCACTCAGTCCTATCCTTAAACTTCCTGCCGAAGAAAGCCAAAGTAGCACGCTGTAGAACTCACACCTGCACTGTGGTGGGCTGCCTGATGCGAAGATGGCTGTGACCCAGAGACCACTGCAACCAGCCATAGGTGATATTGCCTGGAACAGACCGACTAGTTAGAAGCACAAGTCTCCATCAAACACCAGAGTTGTCCAATGCCTAAGAATGGAGCAGTCTAGGACCTCTGCAATCCTAGGATCAAGCAGCCCTAAACCAATCCCCTAAACAAGGTCCTGTAGCCAACCCACGCAGTACCCATGTAGAGTCCCCATCAAGGATCTAATTGTACCATTCTGCCTGAGGTTGGAACAGCGTTGGTGAAGGCATTTCCTTGGCTACCCACAGGTGGGCTGTGCCTGAGCCTCACAGCCACCAGGGTCAGGAGCAGACTAGCTGTAGTATTTCAAAGAGGACACAACCCTCAGTTATAGTTTTTTGCACTACAGGCTAAAACTTGAGTCTATCCCAGTGAGGCCAAGCCTGCTACTGAAGAGGGTCTAAATGCTCTGCGGAGTTCCCTAGAGACAGCAGTGCTGTCTGATGTCGCAGAATGGGTTCTGCAGAAAGTCCCTTGGTCACCAATGCTCATGGCCAGAGGAGATTTTTTAGCTGAAGAAGTATGTGCAGAGTAGATGCCCCTTGTCCACTTCCAGCCTGGCAATGATGCAGGCCAGATCTTGAATTGATCACTGCAGTGTGCAGAGCTCACTCAGCCTCATTCCATGTGAAGTCCAGAAGTCCTGCCTGCCACCTTTTCTCTGAGGGTAGACACCTTCGATCTTGCTTGATGTTGAGTCTCAGTGCACCAGGGGTGGCTTTAACACTGAGGTCTGAGACAGAGAGTTCTGCTAGCTTTCATGCCTAAACTCCTCTGCTGCCAAAGACTGCAAGTAGCTAGTTACAGCAGCAGGAGGGAGCCTTTTGGCCACACTGCTAGTGAACTTTTAATGGTTTATTTCATAGGTGCTATCCTGAGCTCAGAGGCTCTGGGCCCCTGCCTGCTGCTGTGTCTTTCGAGGCTGGTTCTAGGGATTTTTTTTTTTTTTCATTTTGTGTTGATTTTTATTTTATTTTTTTAAATTAATTAATTTATTTTTTTTTATTTTATTGAAGTACAAATATCAATCAGACAAGTTTAAGACACCTTAAGAAGACAGATTTGATAAATTAATACATTGCAAACTGTTTTCATACTGTTTTGGTATCGTACAAGGTGCATACATGATATTATACTTACAGACATTATTATAGCAGATGTCTCTTATCAGTAAATTAAGAGATGCCACTTGAACATATGCTCATAAGTGAAATAAACCAGACACACATGTGTAAATATCATATAGTCTCCCTAGTATAACAAGCGAAAAGCAGAAATACAAAAGGAAATGTACAACAAGAACTAAAATCAATTGAGTCTGATAAGGCAAAGTGAATGACATTTGCTGCAGGATACTAATCAGCTTTTCTTCTGGATGGTTAATAACCTAAGTTCACAAATCAGAGTTGGAGAAATAGAAGAGCCACAAGGACAACTAACATTTTGGCTCTAGCTTTTCAAGGTCAGCGAAGACTCAGGACATAGGAGAACCTGTACTGCAACATCATGAAACTCAGGTGAGCTCCAAATTTTCTGAACAAGGAGATTATGGAGTCACAGAGGAAAATGATTGAAGTTCTATAGTGTGCCTGGGGAGAGTCCCATGGAGAGAAAACTTTCTCTCGGGCTCTCACAGAGAGCAAACTGGTCAAGCATTGGCCGTGACTCATCCACATGGATGACACAGACAAAGGATCCACAGAATAATGTACAGGACTACAAGATAAACCCTGAGAGGTCTTCACTGACCACATAAGAAATATAAAGTTCATGTATTGGTATATAAGTCTTGCTCTATCTAGGTCTTAACCATCCAGCAGAAAAGTATAAAAATGAAGTATGCATTGTGAGGCCATAATATTAAGCTGAGCTGTAAATGGCTATGGTGGACAACTTCTTTGAATAACTCACTATTGTTGTGTAATGCTGGACCGTGTTGGATTGTGCTGTCAAGTTCAAGCACCTAAGTTAGTTGAATGACAATGGAGTGCCCACCTTTGACAGGTGTAGACAAAGGAAGGGGTATAGAAAGAAAAATCAGGATGTGTGTATATAGACAGTACAGTCGGGATAGATAACGCTGTGCTTCTACATAATCCTATGAGAGGCAAGATCTGCACTAATGGTGGTTGGACAAGATATTATGTCGGCTTCTAGTTCTAGGGATGTTTTGAAATCCAGAGCCTGGTCGTCATTCCCTCTTTCCCAAACAGGAGAGGCCTCTCCCTGCACTGCTTGAAGTTGGGGCAGGGGTGACACAGGCAATTCTTTTCTTTCTTCCTTCTTCCATGTGTCTTTTATTATTATTTTACCCAAGCCAAGCCCCTATGGTTCCCCTGGCTTCCTAAGCTCATGCAAATGCAGGGTGGGGTGTTAATAGTTCTTTAATTTGTGCCTACCTACTGGGAGTCATACTTAGCTACCATCTTGCTGTTCTAACTTCTCTGAGATTCAGTACTTTGTAATTTCCAGATTTAAGAACACAAAAGGTTTTTTATTGTATTTATTGATATGCTAACTCAGAGTTTCATTAGATTTGAGTTAAATATCTATTCATTTGCTGATACAACATATATTTTACATTTTATTTCATTTCTTGTTAAATGTTTTTAATTGCTTGCAATAAAAAAATGTTTCCCATCATTGTTTTTGTATATTGCATAATAAATCTAAACTATTTGATTCGTTTATTATTAAGAATTTGGTAGACATATTTGGAGACAATTTTAGTAGTAAATTGTTCTAAGAAGTAAAGATATATTTGAATAATTGATTGATTATGCTTAACAATATAATTTAATTGATTGTAATTTCTTAAAATTTAATATTATAGTTAATGCTTACATTTTATATTTGTCTTTTTGGAGCACCAGAAATATGAAAGCTGGTTATTGTTTATCATAATATGTAGTCATTTATATTCTCTCTCTCTCTTTTCTTTGTATTTTAGGGAAGGGTCTACAGGATGTTCAGGGTCTCACTGAGATCGGACTTGTAGTGATCTGCTTGCTTACAGCTTTCCAAGAGCTGGGAATACAGGTGTGCACCTCCACATCCAGTCTCAATTGCCTACTCATCATGCCCTGGGGGCAGGGCTGGCATAGCAGGCTCCGGGATCGAAACCCCTAGCCCTGTGCCTGCTTGCAGGCACTTTAATCCACTGAACTATTTGGCCATCCCTCATATTCACATTTAATTTTTCTCACTTTCTTTTCTTCCTTTTAGAAGAACTAGCAGAAAATTCACACATCAGAATTCAGCTTGGGACCTAGGAAGGAAGGCAAAATTATTTGAATAAATAATAGGTACCACCAAAATCACCTTGGAAATGAAAGAATGCATGTTCACATAGAAATCCTGAATTGTCCTGCTGTATTTGTAATGGTATCTTTTATTAGAATAAAACATTTCTTGCTTTTATCATATCCAACAAAAATAAGAGGTAGCTCATGTTAGAAAAGACAAGACCATAAACAGAAAGCAAAGAAAACTTAGCCATCCATGCAACCAACCCTCTATGCGTGCATGTATTCAGTATATCACGATCCCTATTTTTGCCAGGAGTTATTCCAGGTTCTAGGAATATAGTAATTAATATGAGAGATACAACCTCTTAGGCAGGAAAACTGACATTGGTGGGAAAAATTTAAAAGTCAAATTAAACAGAATTCAATTACATAGCTCCTCACAGGGCTAAGAACCCAGAATTGATGTTATAATTTTGCATACACTACATGTGCACTGTTAATGTGTTTTATCTCTCTCTCAGACTCTGTCCTAAACTTATCTATTTATGTAACTATTGAATTAAGTACCTACATAGTCCTCAAAAACCTGGGCTGTTTCTTAGAAACATCAATTTCCTTCCTATTTTTCCCCCTGCTCTTAATGCTATTTGTTAATATAGAGTGTTGCTTTCCAGGTTTATTTCCAGTTAATGTAGCAGATTTCTTTGTTTGAAATGAGAGTGAATGTAGGAGCCCAAGAATAATGAAAAGGAATTAAATCCTTCGGAGGCTGAATTTCAGGATATTTATCAGAGAAGTGTGGAACAATGTTTAGAGCAAACTTAACTACAGGCATTATCACTTCGTTTACAGCACAACTTTCCCTAGCTATTAAGGAAATGTACATAGATTAGACAACACAGTCTAGGCTGTTTTTAATGCAATGCTGTACTATCTTATAATTTGTTCTTCTCCTTGATATGTGCAAAAAATAGTTAATTATTTAGTGCTTCCTATGTGTCAGGTAAGTGGAAGTGGTTCACATATATTAATTAATTTAGTTTTCCTCAAATCTCTATGCATAATCCTTTTTACCTGCGTTTTATGAGAGAGAGAGGGAGAGAGGGGAGAGAGAAAGAAAGAGAAAAAAAGAGAGAGTAGAAGTCACAGATATTAGATAGCAGAACTGCAACCAAATCCAGGAAGAATCTTTATTCAGTTATATCCACCACTTCCATTCCTCTAGAACTAAAAAAAAAAAAAAAAAAAAAAAGAAAGAAACAAACATGACGGAATGGTTATGTCAGCTGAGTGCTTTTCTGAGAAATTCTACATGTTTTCTGATTTAATCTTAACATTACAAGTTGACATTTTTATCCCTATTCTAAAATTTAATGGTTTAACTTTGGGGAGGATTTTGTTTGTCAGTTTACTTACTACTTATTTTCGTGGTGCTGGAAATTGAACACATGTCTCCCGCATGCCAATAAGTGCTCTACCACTAAACTGCTTACCCAGTCTCAAAGTTCATTCTTTGGACAAGAAGAGATTGTCAGTAGTTGCAAGAGTTGGCCTCCCACTCTTTTTATTCTTTTTTTCTTTTTTTTTTGCAGAACCGGGGATTGAACTCAGGCCCTTGTGCCTGCCAGGGAAGCGCTTATTCCACTGAGCCATCTCCCTGGCCCCTTGGCCTCCCACTCTTGATTGCAGGTCTTAATATTTGCTGTAATTTCCTAGGTTGGGGTCACAGGGAATGCAGGAGGAAAGCTTATTTTTCTTATGCATTATGTCTGTATGTCCTGACTTGTCTATGAAATACATGCTTGGTAAATACAGAACAAGTTAAGGTTCTAGTGACACAGTAGGTTCTTTATTGAAGTTGTAATGTGAGGGAAAACAATCGTTTCAGAATCTGTACCCACCAGTTGGATCTTGCCGTTGAAACCCGTGGCCATTGATGGTTGCCCTGCAAATGCTTGGGGAGGATAGCAGTCATTTATAGGATCTCAAGCTATTGTTACACAACACTAGACACACCTTCTTCTTCCGTTTCACAAGGACACTTTAAAGTTCATTTTATTTGAATTATTACAGAATGGGCGAGATTTTAAAGTAACCCGGACAGTCATAAAGAAATAGCGAAGTGAAGACTATGAAAGTTAACCCATATTTCTACCTGGTATATTCACATTAGTCATTAAATAATGACACACTATTCCCTTTGTGCCATTTTAGACAGTGCCAGGCAACATGCAGGGTAACTTTTGCTGGAGGTCAACCTTCTCCTGCTTGTCATGAAACGAAGTAGCCATGGTGGGAGGGTGCAAAGGTGGAAATTTATATTGAAATGTGCATTATGTCTATAATTGGTGAAGATGTATAAATAGTGAAATATGGAAGTTCTCTCCTTCTCTTTCTTTCACGCATACAAACACAGAACTTTAGGAATCACTAACCTATACCCCAGAGGGCTAAACTCTTATTTTAAATGTATATGTTTATCCTTGGAACATATGACAACTTTATCTCGATGATGGAGTATAAGGACCTCCAGGTAATGCTTTTAAAATACTGACAATATTGGGGCATACATCACCTATTTTTGGTAGCATCGTCTATTGAACTTACAAAAGAGTGCTTATTTTTTAAGTAATTGCCAACAGCCTCACAGACTAGCCCACCATCATCCTTCTGTATTACTGAAGACAAATCATTTCTAGACACGTCTAACCAGAGAGACTCACCCATCCATAATAGTTACAAAGTCTATTAATAGCCTGGCATTTCATTTTCATTAGTTATAAATATCCCCCACCACTAACTGAGCAAGGCCACCTCTGACCACACAGGTTAACTTGTTTTTCTTGGGATACAGCCAATGCTGTCTACAGGGATGGAGAGAGGTTGCCCCTGACTAACAGAGCAAGAGGGACAGCTAGAACGTCGAGGACACAGGTCGCAGCTCCCTTCATAGAGCGATGCCTATACGCACAATGTAACTGGAAAGAAATAGTTTCCTGATTCACTTCTGTCCCAGCAGTTGACATATTTCAGACTGAGTGTTTTTTTTTTTTTTTTTTGGAACCAGAGATTGAACTCAGGCCCTTGCACTTGCCAGGCAAGCTCTTATTTCACTGAGCCATCTACCCGGCCCTTCTGTGTGATTTTTAAAAATCACACCGTGAAATGATTTCTCAAAATGTTTAGAAAATTAAGAATCACTAAAACAAATCAAGTGACGTGCATTATTATAATTATGAACAGTTTACAATATATTCCACATGTCTGAAACAAACAGTACAATGGTACCTCAGCTATCAATCTTGTTTTTTTTTTTAATGACTTGGGGGAAGACAGCTGCCCTTGTGTTTGTGTGGTGAGGATGGTTCTGTTCATGATGAAGAGTTTCTAAAGGTAAATGAAATTTTACTAAACTCTTTTGTTTGTGAACAGAATAGTCTGCAAACAGAAGCATTCTGGAGCTGAGGAATCATTCTATTTATATCTTTTTGATGTTTGCCTGTTTGAATTTACTGATCGTCTTGTGTTTTCACCTTATCCAGTGCACTTACATGTGAGTATTTGTCACTACTTTTAGAAAACGAAAGCATAGTTATAGGTCAGGATTTTTAAGACCCTTGGGCAAATGTCCCTTACATTTTTGTTAAAATCAGAAATAACAGCCGGGCGTGGTGCTGCAGGCCTATAATCCCAGCACTGGGGAGGCTGAGGCAGGAGGATTGTTGTGAGTTCGAGACCAGCCTGAACTACAAAGTGAGCTTAAGGCCAGCCTGAACTGCATAGTGAGACCCTGTCTCAAAAAGACAAAAAAAAAAAAAAAAAAAAAAAAAAAAAAAAAAAAAAAAAGAAAGAAATAGCAGTGTCATTGGAATAGGCATATAAAGCTTAATTTCAGGGAATAATTTGCCCTGAAAATTTGTGAATTGTTGGTAAAGAATTTGTTAATATTGCTGGGGACATAGCTCAGTGGCCCAGTGTCTACCTGGCAAGTCTGAGGTCCCGAGTTTAATTTCCAGGACCCCCACCCCGAAAACAAAGAGAACTTGGCCATATTACCTTATAGTAATGTGTTTTAGCTTGATTTCTTTTGAATAATACATATTATCAGAATTTTTATTATTTATTTATTTTTTAATTTGTCTGTATTTTAGGAAGGGTCTACAAGGGTGTTCAGGGTTTCATTACTAGATGGGACTTATAGTGATTCTCCTGTTTACACTCTCCAAAATTGCTGAGATTACAGGGTGTCGCACCACACCCCGTCTCAATCCTGTCTCAGCAAGACCTGGAGGCAGGGCTGCCATGGCAGCCTGAGTACTGAACCCCAGGTCCCTGCACCTGCCTGCAGGCACTTTAATCTGCTGAGCTATTTGGCCGGCCCAATCAGAATTGTTTTTTAAAAAGCTACTTCAAGTAAGTCAACTTTCATTGGTAATTATAAAAGGACAATTCAGAAACATGTCTCCCTAACGCAACCAACTACTTACACTTTTTGCAATGGAACTTTATGTCCTTGAATTTTTAATCTACTTTCCCATGTTTATTTCTTTTGGATCTGAAATGAGGAATGCCATGAAATAAGTGACCTTTATGATCATAAAAATAAACTATGAAATCTTTAAATTGCTTCAAGTTGATCCTATTTTGGGTTCCAGGTCAGATTCAGCATGTAGCAGCAGGCAAGGAAATTTGACCATGGCCAACAAGCCCCATTGCTAGGGGAAGAATCTCATACTGAAGTAGAACACTCTAGAAGCACAGCTGCGTGTTGTGCTGTAAAAATACACAGGACTCAGGGCTGGCTCCCCAAACAGGAGGAATCGTGCTCTTCCCTGAAAATGCTAAGTTCAGATGGATAAACTAGCTTTACATGGGGCAGAGAAGTAACGCAGTGCTTCTCATTTTCCTTCAACTGAAAATCATACTATGTTCTCAGTGACTCATCACATAGGCTTTTCACCCCCGTCTCCCAATCCACAAAGAGCTAGCAGTTCCTGTGAGGGGAAAAGCTGGTGGGCAGCAAACTTTTATCACTTGAATTTGAGTATCCTCTAGGACCACTACTAATGACAGGGACTGAATAATGATAAAGCTTAAGACCTATCTTTGCAATGAAAACTATCACAAAACTGTAACTTTTTCAAGAATCCTGATTATAAATTTCATAGTTCTTCCAGCATAGGTCAGGCAGCTCAAGTGTAGCTGGATAAGAGATGAGACCTGACTGACCTTCACATTTAGGTGGACCCTAAAATATTGCCTTGTACTGAACACACTGGACACTAAATGTCTAGCATGTGTGTTGTGTGTGGTATGCAAGTGAGGAATATTTTCATTTTCATTCTCCTGTTTGATTAATCAGTTTTAGGAAAGGAGTGTAATGCTTGAGAAAAAGAAGAAGTGAATATTGAGAAATATATGCAAATTGTAGTTCTTATAACATAATCTTCAACATCATTTGATGTTTGCATATTTGAGTAAGATAACTTATTAAATCAAATGTTTATATATAAGAAACGTAAAGATATTTCCCAAGTGAAAATTATCAGGCTTGTATAAATGATTTTTTTTCTGTATCTTGAATTTAAATGTCCTTCAATGCATTGTGAAGAGACTAGGGTTAAACATTGCTCTTTCTTTACATGTAATGTGTAAACCCAGTTGAGGTATGCCCCAAGACAAATGATTTTGTTATAATTCACTCAGAAACTGTCAGATTTGTAGCATGAAAGGTTATGCTAGAGTCGAAATCCATTCTCATTGTTTACCCATTACACATATAAAGTATGTCTTCTCAATGGGATGTATGTTGCCAGGATTCTACCTTAACACTTCTGCCAATCTTTTAGGTACCATAGAAGCATGTTGATAGCGGGTACCCTGCCCAGGTCTCCTCAGTCATGTGGAGGCCTCGTCCTCCTCCGCTGTGCTCTCATTTGCTGTTATGACCGCAGTCACACCCACTCTGGAGGGTGGGCTTGCCTGGTGGAGAGTGTCCTTCCTGTGATCCTCAGGAAGGGACCCAGTCCCACCCGAACAGGAGTTGCAGTCTATCTTCAGTCGGTGTAGAACCTCCTTTGTCACGGGTGGTCCAAAACCAGGGTGCCACTCACTGTCACAGGCTAACTTGGCTTCCCCTATGATCATATCTTTTCTTAGGTTCTCAAGCTAGCCTGCCTTTCTCATGTACTTGATAGTGTCTCTTGAGGAATCAACTTGAAATTCAAGCTGCTTTAAAACTCCATTTTCTAATGTGAATGAGAACAAATCTTTCTCTCTCTCTCTTTTTTTGTATTTTAGGGAAGAGTTTACAGGGTTTTCGGGGTCTCACTACTAGGTGGGACTCATAATGATTCACCTCTTTACAGCCTCCCAAGAGCTAGGGTTACAGGTGCACACCAGCATGCCCGGTTTCAATTGCACCCTGGGGGTGGGGCTTGCACAGCAGGCCCGGAGATAGAGCCCCAGTTCCTGCACCTGCTTGCAGGTGCTTTAATCAGCTGAGCTATCTGGTTAGCCCCAAGAACAATTTTTGACAATAGATCAAAAAAAGCAGCAACACAAGGACCCCAAGAATCTAGTGGCGAATGCGTGCATTTAAGGGTTGAAGAAGGCTAACATCACAAAACAGGGTTTTTCACCTTTTAGGGATTGATACTATTTTTGCTTTTGTTATTGTTTGTGAAATGCTAGTTTTCTTTTTCATGTGATAACAATAAAAGGATAATGGAAGGCACTTGTGCATCCTGTCATCCCAGCGCCAGGTAAATAACCTCGGTGATTTTTGTTGGCAGGCAGCCAGCATGGTAAAATACCCACTAGTTTTCTGCCAGTGCATTTGTCCGCTTTTCCCAGAAGATACTGCCTGAGCAGCTGGAGTCGCTAAAGTTTGTCTGGATCTGGCATATTGAGTGTTTAAGGGAGCTCGCTTCAAAGGCTGCATCAATGCCTTCAGGCCTTGATGGTATTTAATACAAGTTAGAGACCGTCTTAGCACATCTAAAATTGGTGGCTTATTCTAGATGACACCCTGGGGACTGGAAGGCATCAACACCATTTCCAAACTGGGCTCCTGAGCAGGAGGGAATGTGGTCCAAGAAGAAGCTTCAGGGATGCCACAGCTCTGCTGGGCCATCCTGGAGAACTGAAGGACTAGAACAGGCTGCTTTATGCTCCCTCCTCGGGACTATGGATACTCGCTTTTACTCTGTGATAATCTGGGTGTCTGAAGGAATTAATGGAGTTTCCATTTATTTAGAAATAGATGAGACACTGTCAGAGTTTGAATCTGTGATCTGAAAAGGAAGATTAATTATTTCCCATCTTTAAACAAAGGCCAGTCCTGAATATTAATGGGTGGCATTTGTTTTAGTTTGCTCAGTCTGCTATCAAAAAAGCACCACACACAATATGGCTTAAATAGCAAAAATCTGTTGTCTCACATATCTCGAGCTGGATGTCTGTGATCAAAGTCATGGATGGTCCTGCCAAGGGCCAAGGGACAATCTGTTCGAACTTCTCTTAGCTTCTGGGGTTTTGCTGGCCGTGTTATTGTTCCCAGGCTTGAGGATGCATTGACCTCAACATTGCTTCTATGTTCTGATGGCATTTTTCCTGCATGCTTGACTGTCTTCAAATTTTTCTTTCTCATGACACCATCATTCTAGAGCAGGGCCTACTCCAGGTGTAGCATTTCAACTTATAAGATCCTGTCTCCAAGGAAGATGATGTTCTGAGATACCAAGGCTAGAACCTCTTCAGGTGAATTTGGGCAGGAGGGGTGAGATGCCACCCATAATAACATTATTAATAAATACAATTTGTATTGCTGCTCTGGTTTGAACTCATAATATGATCTTCCCAATCAGTAAAAAATTCTCTTTTCCTACCAGAAACATGATCTTAACCTACCTACACGATCCATGAAAGATACAGGACAGGCAAAGGATCAAATTGAAACCAAACAAATGCACCTTCTTCAACAAATAAGAGCAGGCATTTAATTAAAAAAGAAAGGGACTATGGTAAGCTGGAGAAAATATATTGCATCCAACATTCCCCCCTTTTGCTGTTGCCATTTCTTCCTTTTGTTTTTTTTTTCATGTATGTGGTATAGACAGGGTGAACAGAGTCTCACCACACAGGTTGGACATGTAGTGACCCTCTTGTTTTCAGTTTCCCAAGCCCTGGGATTACAGGCATGTGCCCGCACACCCAGTCTCAATCACAGCGTGACTCACTGGGGATCAAACCTCGGTCCCTGAGCCTGCCTCAACAGGCGCTTTTCTGTTGTTATTTCTGAATTGTGGATTATGTTGTTAGATCTTCTGAAATCTGAGCACTAAGTGTATATTGTAGTTATGCAATCTCCTTCTGGTAATGATGATCACTTCTATTTAGCAGTTCAAAAGAGCAGAGCATGCAATAAAAGGACAGACCACACTGGTAGGCTGGGTGTGACCTCTGGCTCAGCCATTACCACTGAGGTCTCATCAGCTAACCCACCCCTGAGCGGTGTACCACGTCCAGGGCTTTGGCTCACACCACTCTGGAGGCTGAGCCCCATTCCATGTTAATGATGTGATCTTAGAACGTCACTTGTCTTCTCTGAATTCCAATTTCTATATCTAGGAAAAGAGGATAATGATACTTACCTCACAGATTTCTCAGGAAGAAAGCAATAATCTTTTATGGAGGCAGGTACTCAGCAAGTCTTCTACTAATATTCAAATCAGTTTTCATGAAGCAACACTATTCTACCTAGAATCTTTATGTTAAAAGGTTCCGTGAGAACAAAGTATTCAAAATAATTATTTACCTATCTATATCTGTCTTCTGTATACCATCTCTATCTATGTATCTACATATGTATGTATGTATGTATGTGTGTATGTATGTATGTATCTATCTATCTATCTATCTATCTATCTATCTATCTATCTATCATCTATATATTGCCTATCAACCTGTATCTGTGTATTTATGTACCTGTATCTCTGAGAGAGACAAACATTTATAGTAAGCCTGTTTTCAAATATTCTTTTTTTTCTTTTTGTATTTAGTGTAAGGTCTACACGGTCTCACTACACAGGTCAGACTCCTAGTGATCTTCCTGCTTTCAGCCTGGCACACACTGGGGTCAGAGGCATGTACCACTATGCCCAGCCTCAATCACAGTCTCAGTGCTCCCCAGGGCGGGGGCCAGCTCAGCACAATGGAGATCGAATCCCGGTTCCTGTATCTGCCTAAGCAGGGGGCTTAATCCACCAAGCTATCTGCCTGGCCCTATTTTCAAATATTCTTTACAACACTTGCTGTAATCATCTCTCTTCAATCATCATGATGTCTTTATCAGATATTACATCCTGTTTATCAGGCATTATGAACCACCCCATAATAAAATTTGTTTACAGTGCAAATTGATTGCAATTAAAATTCCAAGTTTTAGGCAGATGGAAGATTTCATGAAGTCATTGTGAGTGATTTGGTAGGAAACTTTGATTTTTCACAGCTGAAGAATAGAAAATTTGCTGAGGGACGGTTTATTTATAGACACTAATTTTAGCATCAAGGCAAAAATAAAAGTTCTTTGGCGAAATTGGTGATATGTTTTATATATTTTTGAATGTTCATCTTTCTGATTGGTCTCTGAGAGCCAAATAAAAGGTCACCAAATAATACCATGTATTTTTATAATTTTGTATAAAATAATAAAGTTATAGCACACATTGTGTTCTAGGTCCATAATTATTTACTCATAAATATGAAGTAAATGAAATCATTTTTGTAATGATTTTTCATACAAAAATCTTAAATGTAACTATGAAATTTTGTATCTTGCTTCAAACAGATTAATTTTAATGCAGTATTTTTATTCTAGTAACTTCAGAGAAAGAGCATTTC
>PVKA01047852.1:0-14088 GCA_004027165.1 Ctenomys sociabilis
ACAGTATGAGAAATTGAACCCAGAACCTTCATGCTGAATTTTATCCCCATCCTATCTTTAATTATGAGATAGTTTTACTGAGTTGCCCAGGCTGGGCTTCAACTTGGAATCTGCCTCAGTCTCTCAGAGTAGTGAGTTTATAGATTTGTACCATCACACCCACTCCTTGATACCCTTTAAGAGATAGTTATATGCTGTATATGTTCTCCAAGCTCCTTGAACAGATTGTCCATTTCTTCCCATATCATACCTGGTTATATTGCCCTTGGGCACAAGGGGAGAAAGATGGAGGACCTGAGACGACCTTATGTCTTGTTAGGCAGAAGTCTATCTACTCATCAGAGGAGGACATGGTAACTTTTTTTTTAATGTATATGGTACAGGGCCTCACTGCGCATCTCAGATTCATGGTGATCCTCTTGTTTCACCTCTCCAGCGCTGGGATTACAGGTGTGCATCACCAAGCCTGATCTTGTGGTACCTGGGATCAAACCCAGGTCCTTTTACATGCCCATAAATTTCAGAAGAATATGAAGATTGCCTATTTTTGAGGGCATTAACTTCAGTATCTTGGTAATAGGCTTTAAGGTTCTTTTCATCCCAAATCAGAACTTAACTTTCACATGGAAGACCTGCTAAGCTTGAAGTGCTGACCTCTCTGCTGCTCTGATAACCTGGGCCTGACACTCACCATTTTCATCTGGATGTAGCCTGTGAATCTCTTGTGGCATCTGAGAAATAGCTGCCTTTCTCATTTCACCTTCACTGGGGATTCCTCTTATCTTCTCAATATCTTTCTCCAGCATATCTGTGTCCTAGCTACAACCTCTATCCTGATACTTCTTATTCCTCTGAAATTCCTCAAAATAGCAATTCCCAGTGCATTCTGTCCTTACTGGAACGGGTGCAGTACAACTGCATACTTGGCCAATCAGTCCTCCTTATTACCAGCAAGTGTCTAGTTATTGAGCTCCAAAATCCAAATTTGGAGCTGCTTGCAGCATCTCCTGTAGCTTGGCTTGACAGGAATGTAGACTTGCATACATTACATAGAGGTTTGTTGGGAACTACTCTCAGAACACATGTTGAGGGCCGAGGAAAGCAGGACTGGGCAGAGCAACTCATGTTCATATGCCAGTCCTGAGGAAGCTTGACATGGAAAGAGCAGTGACCTAGTGAGGATGCTCTTTTTGGATAAAGAAATGCTGACAGAAAACTCACCTGAAAACAGTGAACTACTCCCTGCAGCTGGGGACACCCACTAAAGGGCAGAGACACAAATGGATGAGTTTTTTGGTTGTTGTTTTGACTGTATTTTATGAAATGACTCAGAGGTAAAGAAGATAAACAATAAGTAACTTCAGTTGAAGACAGCTGTAAAATAACAGTGCTGTCAACTTAGAACTTGAGCACACACCTGATGGTATTTGATGAAATATGTTAGTCATGTTTCTATCGCTGGACAAAACACTCACCACCTACATGTGTGTTGAAGGAGGAGTTTAATTTGATTCAAAGTCTTTACTGGCTCCAAAGTGAGAGCATCATGGTGGAAGAGTATGGTGGAGCAAAGATGGTTACTTCATGCAGAGGGAAGCCAGAGAAGAAGAGGCATAGATCTTAAAGCCACCCCTCCATGTCTCACCTAGACACACCTAGCAGTGTGCTCCACTAATCCAGGACAAATCTCAAAACAAGTTAAACTGAACTCCAACCTAATCACTGCATTTATTTTGTGGTATTAATGGAGAATGGAATGAGATGTTGTCACTGTAAGCCTCTCAACTGAATCTGATGATCTGATGACAGTCATTGATTATATTAATCTTGTGAATTGAACAGACTATAGCAGATGTATTCCTTCTAGTATTGGAATCAAATCTTTTAAAAAAGATTAGGAATCCTGAAAATTTGAAGAATTGTGTTATACTGAAGACCATTCTTAAATAAATAATGTAAAATAATAGACGTTTATGACACAAAAAGGAGAGAAAACAGTAACAGACTTAAATTTTTGCTTTTCTAAAAATTATTGTAAAGATTTATATTTAAGAAATCTAGATTTCTAGTGTGAATAAATTAATGATACCAAGGAAGTAATGTGCTTTTTAGCATCAGTGAAATATGTATAATTGTAGTAGCCTCTGTGTACATATGAATGTAAAATATCTATATAAAATGTATACATCTATAGAGTAATACCTTGAATCACAAGCTTAATTTGTTCTCCAACTTTGGGAAACATGCTATATTTTTGTTTGTGTGGGAAAGATAACCACAGTTGTCTTTGGTACCTAATACAATTTGCAAACAAAAATAAAATTTTGCCAAATGCTTCTGTTTGTGAACCGAATTGTTTGAAAACAAAAGTGTTCGTGAACTGAGGTACTGCTATACTGTGTCCCATAACAGTGTGTTGGGGCTGGGGAGATGGCTCAGTGGAATAAGCACTTCCCTGGCAAGCACAAGGACCCGAGTTCAATCCCCGGTTCCACCAAAAATAATAATAATAATAATAATAATAATAACAGTATCTTGATTGAATCTTTTAGATCCCAGAATTTCTCTTTAATCCACATATATATCTCTTAGTGTGGAAAAAAGTATAGTATAAATCTGCTGTGTAGAGTCTTCATTTTTCTAAGCTTTTTAAATATACAAATCTTCCTAGCCAAACAGATTCCAGCTCTAAATTCAATTATCTGTATATTTCAAGTTCTACTCAGTGGGGGAAGGGAGATGTCATTTGAGATGTAAGCCTGGGTCCATTGTTTCTACTCTATTGCAGTTGTTCTGATTCTGAGGGACTGGATCAAGATCTCCTCTTCATACAAAGCAAGGCAATATTAAGATTGTAACATCAAGTAAAACAAAAACAGGAGATTATAGGCTCTGTTCCAAATTCATTCTCCTCAAGCTGTAGAACACAGGGAGATTTGAGAATAGCTGCTAAGAACAAACTGGAGCCATCCACTTTGACCCTGACTCCTATGTGTCCTGCTAGAAATGCTGAAGCTGGGAACAGACTGGATTTCAACAGGCACAAATGTAACTCATGACATTCTGTCTTTGCAGTGAAAGAAGCTGGGCGAGATTTCACCTATGTAATAGTGGTACTCATTGGAATCGGCATTACAGGTAGCAAAAAAACAGCAAATATAACATTCCGATATATCTCTTTAACGTGATTTTTCATCTTATTCTTGTTTTGCTTAATCTTCTTTCTCTGTGATTTTTCAGGTGGCTTGTTTTATGCGATTTTCAAAGAACTTTTTTCTTCATCCAGTCCTAGTATGATATATGGGAAAGCCTTAGAAAAATGCAGAACACATCCTGAGGTTAGTTCTATGCTTGGGAGGAGGAATAGGTAGAACTCAAATATCAATTCTGAAGCCAGGGAAATGCATTACAATGCTGCTGGCTGGGCTGTGATTGTGTTAATAGGCCTTTATTCTGTATTTGGAGCATTTTGATATCAGCCACCCAAAAGTCAGTATATGGATGTTTTCATCCTAATTGTATATATGTATTTTTCAACATTTGAACATGGAAACAGGACTCCATGAAACAAACACAGAGTAAGCTATTGTTAAGGTGATAATTTGCTAACTAAAGGAGCTCTATGAATAGTAGTTAAACATTAACAGTTCAGTTTTCCTGTGCTTAATTTTTTTTTTATGCCTGCTTAAAAAACTCCTAATATTCTAGCACTCATCTTTTCATTAATTTATTTGGGAATTTGCTCTACATGTTTTAGCAAGTATCTTTCACCTCCTATATTACTCCTTTTCATTCATGCTTGGAAGTTGTGAAGATACTCAACAAAGAAAAAAATTATACAAAGTTGAGAGCAAAACTCTTTAGTTTGACATCAAAATTTGCATTTTTTAGAGTAAATCCTGAGAATTTGGTTATTAAATTGAATAAAAACATTTCTACTTCATGTATATTTTTCTATGAAGATTTACAGATTGATACTTGGTTTATTTTAAATGTGTCATTATTGCTTGTTTTTTTTCTTAGTCCATTTAGTGACTTAAAATCCATGTTAATCTCATAGCTTTAAGTATTAGACCCATGCATTAAATTTTTTTTAATTTTATTTATTTATTTATTTATTTTTATTTTATTGAAATACAAATGTCAATCAGACAGTTTCAAGACACCTTAACCATATAGATTCGATGAATTAATACATTGCAAACTGTTTTCATAATTAAATTTTATTAAAAATGTTCAGACACTTTGTCTTCAGGCCATCAGGTGTTAGTAGAGAACTATTTGAACACTTCAATTTTTTGTAAAGGGTTTTAACAACTCCACCTCAGTGAATACTATTCCAAAATTATAAGTCATCCATGAAATTGTTTCCATCTCTGTGCATGAACTAATTTGAATTGTCCATTGTGATGATTTTTGTATAATGACTTTTTCTCCCAGTTTTCTCATCAGTGGAGTCACCATTTTTGAAAGGGCACTAGTCTTACTGATTTTTTTCTGTAAAATATTTTCATCAAAAAATGAACTTGTAAAAACAAAACTGAAGCATTAAAAGTAAGCATTGTCTTTACTCTGCAGGTGATCAGTTTCTTTGGTGAGCCTGTTAGAGGTTACGGGGAGATGACAAGACGCGGGCGAAGGCATCATGTCAGGTACCACAGTCTGCTTCAAGTTAGAAAGCCCAAGAATGGTTTCTAAGTAAAAGGAGCTATTACTTACGTGATTTCATGTCTCAACAGTTTTATTGATTATGTAAAAGATGGGCTGAAACACACACGGGTGAAATTCTACATTGAGGGCTCTGAGCCAGGGAAGCGAGGAACAGTGCATGTGGAAGTGAAAGAGGTGAGAGAACTGAGTTATCAGGGGTCAGTGGTTCTGAGAGTGTTATGTAAACTCTGGAAAGGGAAATAACATTGTATTATATATTTTTTCAGAATCCAAATAATGGTGAATATGAATTTCGGTACATATTTGTGGAAGTGGAATCCTATCCTAGAAGAACTATTATCATTGAAGATAATAGATTCCGAGACAATTAAAAGAATTGAGCAAGCATGCTGTTTCCTAGTGGCTGTAGAGTGGTGCAGATTCATTATGATCTTCACAGCTGTCTTCCCGAATCTGTTCAAAAGAGTAAGAAGAGTATATCAGTGAATGTAATAAGATATTTGAAGCATTTAAGCAAGCCTTGTGAAAAATCATGAAATAGAGCATATTTTTAGTATGAATTATGGAAGTATTTCTGCTAATTTAACATCATTTGTGATGAGTTTTTTGTTATGGAAATTTTTACACCATGTAAATAAAATGAATTTAAATATTTTATATCTTTCTACATAATTTGAAATAAACGTGGAAGTATTTGAGAACTATAGTGAACTAGAAAGTAAACACATTATAGAAAGGTTGTGGAAATCTTACAATTTAAGAATATTTTTTCTGATTTCCACTCTGACCTAAGCAGTATCTACTGTGGAAAGAGAACACAAACGCACTCTGGTGATCCAGCTCTCCCTTTGCCTTTTTTAGCCAGTGTGCAAGCCTTTGCGGGTCCCTCAGCCTCATCAGACCTCCCTGTTCCCCTTAATTGGTGACTGAGGTGATAGGTACAAGGACCGGGCTGTAAAGGAACCATGAGGTGTCCTAGTCTCTTTAGAACTTTGCTCATACTTGTCACTGCCAGTAGAAGGCCAGACATAAGTAGTGCTTGTTCAAATGTGTTTGTGAGACCCTTTTTAAAAAATAATTTTAAAATAAGAACACCGTACTTTATTTGAAGTATTTGTTGGACATCTGTTAAAATGACCTTCACTTACAAGTCTTCACATAACTAAAGCATTCTGTGTGCTGTTATCTGTGGAGGCTTCACAATAGGGATCCCTCAGCGCTGTTCATTGTTCTTGGAAACTGGTAGTGGAGAGGTTTCTGATGGGTGTTTGAGATCCTAGCATATTTAGGATAGAAAGATCTACAGGAAATTTGTTTCCCTGCTTGGTTTATCTCTTAAGTTAGTTAAATTTTTTGTTTAACTACTTTAAATCTTTCATTATTTTAATTCTAAAAATTTCAGACATTTAGGAAGTATGGAAAGTATTGCAACAGAACTTCTGTCTCTGATAGGGAACATGCTTTCAACAACAGGATGAACTCTTAATTTGGGTTCAGTCTCTCAGTTTGTCTGTCCTTCCCAGTAGATTGCTTATCATTTATACAGAACTATTCTTTTGTATGCATAATAAGCCTTTAAAGTTTTTAAATATGACCTGATTTTGGTTTTAGCCATAAAAATATACAAGTTACACCTACCAACCTGTACTAGTGAATCTTAATCTAGGTTATTAAGCTACTCATTGATATAGCTTTACAGCCAAAGATGTATCATTTAAAATTATAAAAAGGTATAGCACCTTGTAACCATAATGTTAAGTGAAATAAGACACAAGCTTAAATAGCATATGATTTTTCTTTTGTAAAAAAACAAAAATATAAATGGCAAAATGAAAGATAGATAATAGGAAGTAGGGAGATCATTCTCAAATCGGAAGGCAGTCAAGGAAGGTGACAGGAGGGGAAGGGAATAGAAAAAGAGTTAAGATGTATTATGTACATGTACCAACTCCCACAAACAGTGTAATCATCATGAACCACAGACATACTAATAAAAGAGGCAAAAAAGTGTTACTGTTTTTTACTTTATAATGTTAATTGATTATACCACAAAATTATTGAAGTATATATTGTATGAGAATTTAAAGGGAAAAATGAGCCACCAACAAGGAAACAATTTGTTTCTTGCCTACAATTGTTGATAATGTTCCCTAAAACACTGAAACCTAGAGATAATTATATATAAACATTAATCTACTTAAAATTACTACAGGAAATGTTTTTTATATTCTGTGTACATGAGCAAAACAAATCTTTCTCTTGGATTTTTTTTTCCATCTTATTAGAAGCTTCACAAAGTGGCTGTAAAGCCAGTGAAACATTTCTCTGACAGTTTTATACCTTGCAATAACTAATACAAGCTGATTTTATGTAAATTTTATAATAAGTACTTATTGAAGTGGTCATTTGACCAACTACAGTGGTAAATGCTATACAGAAAATCACCTGGTATTTCTTGAAGTCCTCACACAAAACGCAAAATCAATTTCGTGTGAGGATTGGAGATTCTGTCCAAGAAAAAAGAATTAGACTTCAGATTACGTTTTAAAATGCTAATCTATAGAACAATCTTAAATTCATTATAAATTAATATATGTATAAAGCATTTATTTAATGTAGCTGTTAAAATGTATTTCATTCATCACACTCCGGACCTGGTGACATCTTTTCTGTTGCTAGTAAATCTTTGGCCTTTGAGACCTACTTTCTTTATTTTTAATTCTTTAATTGACAAAGCTGTACATATTTATGGTCATATTTGAAATATTCTTCACTATGTCAAACGTAATAGTTCACAGGTAAGAAAAACATGGATTTTCATGAATAGCTAACATTTGCCAAATTAAAGAAAAAAATGGTCCAATAGTCTTGGTGTTAAATGATAAAATATAAAGTTAATTCAGAATATTGTATAAAATAATATTTTTATTAAATGTAATACACCATAGCAACAGAGCCAAAGGTGAAAACCACATGATCATCTCAATATATACAGAAAAAAGCTTTTGACAAAGTTTAACACTCATTCACAAGAAAAATCCTACAGAAAAGTGGAATAGATGGTCTTTACCTAAACATGATAAAAGCCATCTATGACCACTAACAGCCAACATCATACTAAATGGACAAAACCTGAAAGTTTTCACTCTTAACAAGATGTTCACTGCCATTTGTCACCAGTCCTATTCAATATAATTCTGTAAGCATTAGCCAAAGCAATTAGACAAGAGAGATAAATAAAAAGAATAAGAATTGGAAAGGAGGAAATTAAATTATTATTTGCAGATGACATGATACTGTAGATGGGTGGCCCCAAAAACCACCAAGAGACTCCTAGGATTAATAAGTTCAATAGCATAACAGAATACAAAGTCAATGATAAATGTGTATCCATGTTTATAGTAGCACAATTTGTCATAGCTAATTCTTAGAAATAATCCAAACACCCATCAACCAAAGAATGGATAAAAAAGTTTTTTTATACAATGGTGTATTACTCAGCTATAGAGGTAAACTCTAGGCTGTTACAGGTAAATGGATGCAACTAGAGGCTATACTCCTAAGTGAAATCAAACCCACATGTGTAAACATATTGTCTTCCTAGTGTAAGAACCTGAAAGAGTAAATAAAATCTGAAAGATAAAATAGATATAGTAAAAGAAAAAACTCAAAACGAAGGAACAATTGAGATGAGAGAAAGGAAAAAGGAAGACGAAAAAAAATATGTATACACAGGATAGCTAGGAGGACTGTATTACTAATTTCTATTGGTTTTTAAAGGAGCAGTTAATGCTTAAAATTTTATTATGACCAATTTTAGATGTCTATATCTGATAATCTGAGAAACTACTTTGAAGACAATGATGTGCAGTATAACAACCATTGTTGAATTCCTATCATCTTGTTTAAAATTCTGTACCATTTTTAATGGTTTATTAAGTTTTTCTCTTTAAAAAATAAATAGAATTCAGTATCAAATTTTCTTTTTTTAATATGTTGACTTTCATTATTTTTTTATTAATTTCACTGAAAAAGAAATAACAATTAGGGGCCAGGGAGATGGCTCAGTGGAATAAGCGCTTCCCTGGCAAGCACAAGGGCCTGAGTTCACAACCCGATTCCACAAAAAAAAAAAAAAAGCAATGAGACAGTTTCAAAACAAGTTAGTAGAGTTAAAATAATTAATACATTGCATATTATTGTCTTCATACTAGTTATGTGTAGTAGAAGATGCAGACATGGTATTTTATGTTTACACTATTAGTGTAAATATTTCTTGTCAAATTTTCATTTCTCAAAGTTAAAAACTCAATTTCTAACAGGCATACAGGCTGTTCTACTTTTTAAAAAATATATAAGGCAACAGGTATGATTCTCAATTTTTATTAGGAAAGATAACCATAAGATGTTATCCTATTACTGCATAGAGAATGATATTTCCCCTCTGCCTTTCGATCCAAGCTCACAAACTGTATTAATCAGATTACTGAATCTGTTCCTGCTTTTTTCATTGTCTTAGACCATTTTCTGTTGTTACAACAGAATATCTGGGACTGGGTTCATGTAGCTCACAGCTCTGGAACCTCAAGAATATGTCATGAGCATCCTCTTGGTTCTGGTGAGGATCCCATGGTGAATGAATTTATGATGGTGGGTGTGTGTGAGTGACAAATAGTACATGTGAAAGAAGGTTTTAGGCTTGCCTAAACAATCCTTTTTAGGATTTTTTTTTTTTCTGCACATGAAGTTTTATTTGCTTCTAATATGTATTTACAGGTATATACAGCTGGCGTGAGCATGTGGTACATTATTTCACAAAATTATCTTACACTGTGCATACTTCTGGGAAAGAAGTGGCAGATTCTGTTCAGATTATCTCACGAATGGTGGAGGAGAGAGACACTAATTGGAGCCACCTTTTCTCCAGGGACATTCATGAGTCCCAGGTGACCTGACCCATTCACAAAAGACCCGCATTAGTCATTCATGGGGTGCAGCACCTCCTGACCTGTTTACTTGCTAATAAACTCCATCTATTATAGGTCCCACTCTCTCCACACTGCAGCACAGGGCCCAGTTTTGCAGAAAATGACCTGTGAAGGACTTATCAAATCATAGTGCCTATAACTAAGCCTCTTTTTTTTTTTTTTTTTTTTTTTTTTTTTTTTTTTTTTTTTTTTTTTTTTTTTTTTTTGTCTTTTTTTTGAGACAGGGTCTCACTATGCAGTTCAGGCTGGCCTTAAGCTCACTTTGTAGCTCAGGTTGGTCTCGAACTCACAACAATCCTCCTGCCTCAGCCTCCCGAGTGCTGGGATTACAGGCCTGCGCCACTAAGCCCGGCTAAGCCTCTTTATTTAGTTAGCTGTATTTTGAGATTTATGAAGTCACCATCCCAAATGAGAGCGGGGACCTTACCATCATGATTACAATAACAAACATCTCACCATGTATGTGCCTTGTTGGTTGGGAAAAATGGAAACAGTAGCCAGGAGCTCAGGAGAAGAAAGGACATTTATTGATGCTAGTGAATCCCAGAGAGTAACTTCCCAAAGTCGGAGTTGAGATTTACACAAAGTTTGTCTTTTTATAAGTTGATGAACAGAAGTTACAAGAACAGCTTTTGTTGAAGGCCATGATATACGGGGCATTTTGAGATGAGCATAAAAAGGACCCTAGTTGTACATGTAACACATTGTTTATAGACATTTCAGAAGTTTTGATTTCATAATAAATCATAATTTAGCTGTGACTGCAGTGTTAGGTTAACAAATTGGCTGGATAGGTTAGGATTTCTGCTTCAGCCTCACATCACATTTTCCTGCCTACTGAAGTAACCACATGGATTATGGCCTTGCTTTCCTTTTTGCATGATGGTGCTTATATACATCCCACATGTCAAGATTTATGTTAGGCTTCCATTAATATTTCATTGATTAATTATAATTACTTAATTATAGTATTAATATTCCTTAAATTATTTGTAGTCAATCATTTGATCAGACACACTACTGCCTACCCTTCTCCTAGGATTTAGCTTTCATGGACAGGGTGGCATTTGAAAATTTGCACATTTATGTCACTTTTTCAGTACATCTCTAGGAAAGAGTGTGAGGTTATAGAGCACTGATGCCCAACTTTCAGAAATCATGTCTACATCTTGTCCTCTTTTTTTTTTTCTTTTTTTTTTTTAGGATTAAATAATGTTAATATCAAAAGTACCATTTGCAAAGAATAAACACAGATAATAGTACCTATCACATAGGGGGTTGAAGAGGATGAATTGAGACAAGGTCTTGCTATATCATCCAGGCTGGCTTTCAACTCCTGGGCTCAAGCAATCTTCTTTCTTGAATGTTGCTTCCTGGCTCCAGTGCAGATCCCTTGGCCTACTGGAACAGATTCTTCATGCTGCTGGCACAAACTCTCTACCTTTCAATGCTGATCATTGGGCTTTCCAGTGTAGAGCCTCAATGGGCAACCAAGACTCCCAGATCACCTATTTAAAAGTTCTTTGGTAAGCCGGGCGTGGTGGCGCAGGCCTGCAATCCCAGCACCCGGGAGGCTGAGGCAGGAGGATTGCTGTGAGTTCGAGACCAGCCTGAGCTACCTTGTCCTCTTAATAGCTACTACAAGAAAACAATGTACAATGCGTTAATTATTGTAACTGCCCTGCTAACCTGTTTTGAAACTGTTTAATTGCTATTTTCTTTTTTCTCATTAAAATGAATTTAAAAAAGAAATTTTAAAGTAATTCTAATAATTAACACTACAGTTAATCATGACTGTATAAGAAATTCCATGTTCCTAGGCACTCTGGCCCATCATGAATTTTTAATATTTGTTAGCCATATTGGTATGAGAATTAAATCTTTACAATACTGAGGACTGAACCCTCACACATGCAAAGCAAGTACTCACCATTTAGCTACATACCTCGCTCTGTTTTAAATTTTAGACAAGGTCTTACTAAGTAGCCCAGACTAGTCTCAGACTTTCAATCTTCTTGCCTCAGATTCCTGATTAAATAAGAACACTAGCCTGAGGCACCACATCCACCTCTGTGTTCTTGACTGCCATTCACTAAAACCTAATCGTGCTAAACATCTTTTCATAGTTTGTATGTTCCTTTTTCCAGGTTGTTTCTATTGATATTTTTTTGGTTTTTATTATTGATTTGTAGCAGGTTTTAGTATCAATTGATATGAGTTAATTCTCAGGTATATTAATTCTTTGGTAATATTTCAATACCAAAGTTTTTAACTTATGTTTTTACACTGTATCTTTTGATGACCAAGTGCTTTTAATTTCAATAAAGGTGAAGCCAACTGTATCAAAATTTTTAAAATAAAAATATTTGCTATCTTATTTAAGAATCCTTTCCCAAATTATGGTATAGTAAATACAAATCTACATTTAGAATAGATTCATCTAAATTGTCTACTGTTTTAAGGTTTTCTTATATATTTTAATCCTTAACCTAGTTGGGGTTGATTTTTTTATATATTTACAGAATGAGTAACCATTTTCCCAATGAGTAACCATCACTTACAGTTTCATTTACTGAACCTGCTGCCAATACTCAAAACACGTACATGCACAGATCTATTTAGGGCTTGTTTCTATCCATTTATTAATTCAGGCTGACAGCAGTAATATCATACTTTACCTTCACAGTAAACATAAAGAACTACTAAAAAACATAAAATGTCCACTATTTTTGTTTTTCCTGTTAAACAATATTCTAATATTAACTATGAAGGACTTCCATGCTAGAATTTTAAAACACTTACCCATAGTTTAAGTTGCCCTCTAGATAAATGTCATTAAAATTAAGGACATGATCCACCCAGGCTGCCAGCTGATGAAAATAATGTCAAGATTATTTTTATAAAATTGATACATATTTTTGTCTGTGTACAATAATGTAAAAATCTTTCATTGGTCCAAAATAATGTGCTAATTATTACAATCTAGTTCCCATATATCATAAGAAACTAGTAGGATAGTTACATGGAGACTACTTGGGCTCAAAAAAAAAAATTTATTCCTGTCTTTACAAAACTAGTTTGGGAAACTAATGAGTTTCCCCAGTAGTTTGCATAGCCTTATCAGAGGTACACCACAGTAAATGTTGCTAAGCATACTTTTGTCATATATATGTCATTGGTCATCATCAAAAGGCTAAGCTTTCTTTGGATAAAACAGTATCTCATTAAAAGTTGCTCTTGGTACAAAATCAAATTAGGACACTAAGATTTTTGTTTAATTTTATTGAGAAACAAATAGCAATGAGACAGTTCCAAAACTGATTAGTAGGAGTTTGAATAATTAATATATCGCATATTGTGTAAGTGCATTGTACAACGTGCAGACAGGATATCCTGTCCACAAACACTATTAGAACAAATCTTTCTCTTCATTGAATTAAGAGAATGTAGCTGTATATCTGCGCAATTTTGAATATACAGATACAAAATGGTCCTTCATTGATACCCCTTTTTTGTTTAGTTTTGTCAGAGAAGAATATTCCACTGTCATTTAAATATTGTAGGTGCGTCAGTTCAGCAAAATAGTCCAATATAGTCCAGTACTCCATAATAGTAGTGGGTTTTCCATATGACTGGCAAAGTCAGAAGTTGTTGACTTAATCTTTTATAGCTCTGCCTATTAATATGGCTTTACTTTTATACCTCATTTTTATACTTTTCTGCTGGATGATTAATACCAAGATAAAGCAAGTCATGTAACTTTTGTATCTGCCAAGTTTAGTCAAATCCCCTCAGGATTTACCCTGAAACCCTGTACCACAGTTTGTAGATCCTTTGTCAGTGTCAGCCATCTGCATGAGTCACAGCCATTGCTTGACCAATTTGCTCTCTGTGAAAGCCTGAGAGAATGTTTTCTCGCCATGTGACTCTCCTTAGGCTCACTCTACATCATTGATCACTTTCCTCTGTGGTCCCATAATCTCCTTGATCAGAAAATTTGGGACACAACTGAGTTACATGATGTTACAGTACAGGTTCTACTATATTCTGAGCTTTCACTGATCTTGAAAGGCTAGGGCCAAAATGTTGGCCTTCAGCCCTTTTTTCTCTAATTTTTGGTCTGCAAACTTAGGTTATGAACCCTCCAGAAGAAAAGCTTATTACTCTACAACATATGCAGTTGAGCTTAACCTCACTATCCATCCTAATATCAAATATATTAGACATATAACATGGAACGGGTATTTTCTATCAAGTATTGATATGTTAAACTTTAAGTCCCTACAGAATATGAAGAAAAAATTTAAAAAATATTTAAATAAATAGGAATAAACTATTACATATTTTTACACAGAAATTTAGAAATCTAACCATATACAGCATTGTAGTAGGCAGTCCTGTGACATTGTTTGTCTCTTTTCATTTATTA
>PVKA01047853.1:0-14099 GCA_004027165.1 Ctenomys sociabilis
CTTGGTGTGTGGAGCGCAGACAGCAGGCCAGTCCTTTGCCGGCCTTCAACACCCGCTTTTCTCTGCCTGGTTCCTCCTTCAGCCTCCTTTGCTTTGTTGGTCAGAAGTTGAACATGGAGAGCATTTGAAGTCTTTTGTCCTCAGCAAGCTGCTAACTAGCTGTGGAAAAACACTTTAGGGCTTTCTTCCCCACCTGGTTCCTGCTGGCCAGAGGTCCCTTTTGGGAGTCAGATAAAGAAGTGTCCTCAGTCACAACTGTGTTCACTTTATCACGGTGGCAGATGGACACCTAAGTTTTATTTTTCTCTTCTTATTTAGCATCAGATTTCAACCCTAATATCACACGCACACATACTTTCTTTTGCTGGGGACAGAACCTCAGGCCTCACATGCACTGGGGGAGTGCTGTGCCACTGACGCCTGCTCCAGCCTAGGTCTGCTGCCTGAGGGCCAGTAATGGTAGGAGTCCAGGTGTGCAGACATCTGGAGATCTGGCTCTCTGCAGGCTCTCTGCAGAGTATTCCTGTCTTTAGGACTGCTTGACCTAGGGTGAATCTCTTTACTGTGCAGGTCTTAACATTGGGCAGGCTTGCTGTCAGTGCCCTAAGACAGGCCTTAGGCCTGGGCTGACTGCCATTCTCTCTGCTCAGATTAGTTTGCTGCTCTTCTTTTCATCTTCTCACTGGAATTTGGCATTGCACATTCTTAGGAAATCTTTTTTTTCTTGTCTCTCTGTCCCTATCTTCATTCATTCATAGTACTGGGGAACTGAGTTACATACCCAGCTTTTTTATTTTTTGAGACAAAGTCTGACTAAATTGCCTAGGTTAGACTCAAACTTGAGATCCTCCTGCCTCATCTTCCAAGAGTACTGGGATTATAGGTATGCTCCACTTCATCCAAGTAGGTTATTTACCTTTAAAAGTCTGTATGTGTGTGGGGAGGTAGCTGTTTGACCATTAGGCATTCTTTTCAGTTCCTTGGCTGTAAAGAACAGCCTCTTGAATAAAGATAAGAAATTCATGAGGGCAAAAAAGTCTTCCTGCCAGAACTTAGAAACTGTGATGGTGTGCTTTGACTGGCCTCTGTGCTCTGTTCTGCTGGTTGCATTGGTCTTTACTGTAGCTAGATTGTGAGCCTTGGCTGTGGTACTTTTTATTTGTCCCTCCCTTCCATAAAGGATGGCTCCTTTCCACTGCTTCCACACATCAGTGGCCCTAAAGTGTGCAGATTGGATTTCGTTAAGTGAGGTTTCCCATTTCACTCTCCTGTTTTACTTTCTCGAGCTCCTGTTTTCTTCTCTAGTATTTGATTTTTTTTTTTTTTTTTTTTTTTTTTTCAGAACTGGGAATTGAACTCAGGCCCTTGTGCTTGCCAGGGAAGTACTTATTCTATTGAGACATTTCCCCCAGCCCTGTTTGTTTGTTTGCTTTTTGCAGAACCAGGGATTGAACTCAGGCCCTTGTGCTTGCCAGAAAAGCGCTTATTCCACTGAGCCATCTCCCTGGCCCCCTGTTTGTTTAGTTTTTAAGACATAGTTTCACCACAGAGCTCCAGCTGGGCTTGAACAGGCAACCCTTTTGCCTTGGCCTCCTGAGTGCTGGCTTACAGGTGTGCATCACCATGCCCAGCCTTTAGTAATACATCATCTCCAGTCCTTCCCTGCAGTGAACTGCCAGCTACACTTGGCGTTCAGCAAGTGCTAATCTAGGCTGTAGCCAGATAGCGTGATAGTTGAGATAGCTATTGATTGAGCAGTTTTTGGCCAGGCCTTGTGGAAGGTGCTTTAGAAACACATTCTCCCATTCAGTTAGAAATAACTTGTTTCTGGGTCTGTCCCCACGTACAGGTGAGTCAGCTGACTCTGCCAGGAAGAGCCCTCACTTCCTGAGGCCTTCGCTTCCAGGGTGTTGGGCATGGCTCTGCCCCTGAGAAATTTTCCACTGAGGACATAGAAACAGTGGCAAACAATGCTGTGAATAAGCATGGCATGGTTTGGAAATTTGACGGTGCTCAGAGGTAGAGGAACTAGGAAGGGTCTAGAGAAGGTGACGGCAGCCTGTGGGCCCAGGTGGTTTCTGAGTATGCTGGTGGCCCAGAGGAGCAATCATTGAGATGGTGGACAGCACACTAGAGCAGGGGCAGGGTCCCAGGAGAGGTGAGGTGCAATTGGGCAACCAGAGCCAGAGGGATTTGTCAGACTAGAAACCCCTGCAGCAGATGACAGGCAGGTGTGTATGGGGTTAAGCAGAAAGCCCGGGAGAAAATGGAGGAAGGGTGGTGATGTGGCACCAGGAGGCAGGTAATTCTCGGGAGAGGGGCTATGTCTCTATCTCTTGGCCTACAATGCAGCCAGTGGAACCAAGGACCTAGGGTGCACCACATCCCCAGCCCTCTTTATGCAGTTACTGAGTACAGAGGGGCTGGCTAAGTTGCCCAGGTGGGACTTGAACTGGTGATCCTCAGTCTCAGATTCTATTTTTTGCTTCTTAATTGTTCTAGGCCCCAAGGCCCTCCCTGTGTGGCCTTGGGGCCTAGTGCCCTCTTCTGGGCCTCAGAGCGGCTATCCGACTGAGGTCCCTGGTGGTTAATAGACCACAGATCATTCTTGGTGTGTGGCAGTGGAGGATACCGAGTACCTATGGTGTGGGAAAGGTGCAAGGTGTGGAGCTCAGGTGCCTGGATTCAGTCCTGGACCTGTAGCTTCCAACAGAATTAACCTTTCTTCATTCTGGTTTACTTCACTCATCTATAATTTGCAGACCACTGTGACTATACTCATAGGATCTTCTGGATTAAAGTGGTAACAGACGGAAATACATAAGCTGTTCAGCGGCTCCAGATTCTTGGATCAGGTATCAACTCTATCACTTCCAGTGTGATGCTGGACAAGTACTTAACCTCTCTGTGTAATTCTTTCTGTACCAGAAATCAAACTCAGGACCTTGCAATGACCATGTCTTACCTGTAAAACAGGTTGGTTGGGGGAGAGATTGGGAACGTCTTAATGCCTGACACATTCAGAACTGAGTTATAACTATTATTGTTAGTGGCTCTTCACCTCCATCATTGTCACCATCAGCACAGTGCTTCGATGACATGAACTCTTAAGTATAAAATCTCCAAATGTATGTAAGAAGTTGCCACTGGTCACTGTGAGGACGTGATGTGTCTTCAGCACTTTTTGTATGTATTGGAGTTGTAACCACCTTGTGCCAGTTGTAGAATCTTGTAGAGATTCCAGGTATTGCTGAAAGTTTAAATGAACTCAGGCATTGTTTTCTGGTATAGATCACATCTTTTCTCAGGCATATAAATAGTTGCCTTTGTATTTTTACATATTTTTCTGATTTATTTCATTTATGAGTATAACCTTTATTTTAACAGTTCCCTTTTTAAATAGAAAGAGAATGGAGGGAGCCAGGTGTGGCTCAGTGGCACATACCTGCCATCCCAGCTCCTCAGAGGTTGAAGCAGAAGGGTCACAAGCTTGAGGCCAGCCTGGGCAGTGTAATGAGACCTGCTGTCAAAGGGAGGCAGGGTTTGTAGCCCAGGGAGATCACTGTCTTAGCAAGAAACACTGGGTTCAACCCCCAGTATAGGGGAATAGCAGAGAGGAAAGGAGTGAGAACAGCAAGCTTTCTCCCTCTGCTGGAGGGACAGACAGGTCAGTCCTGCTTCATCTGCCAGGGTCACAGTGAAGCTCTGCACCTGCTGTGTCCAGTGGCCATGGTGTTTCTGTTTTGGAGTGTTTATCTTTCTCTGTCCCAGATTAGACTGGGTAGGATAGCTTTAACATTGCAGTTACAATTTAACAACAAAAACCAGGGCCTTGCCACTACTTCTAAAAGTCCTCAACAACTTTTTCTTGAGGCAACAGTGGTGTCTGAGTCTTGCATTTATCTATGTATAACTTTTTTTTTTTTTTAAACAAAACTGAAATCAGTGGGCCTTGTCCTTTGTAGATGAAGTGTGAACTGCTTTCTGAGGACTGGTTCATACCAGAAACCAGCTGGTTTTAAATGACTGCAGATCTTTAAAGGAGCAGCTTACTGTGGCCACAGTCCCACCCACGGAACCCTGCTGTCAGTGGGATGCTGGAGGGTCTGTGCAGCCTGGAGGTCCGCTCTGACAGCTGGCAGAGCTGTGTGCTTTACTTTTACATAGGGTCAGGCTCAGAGTTCTGGGAGGCTGGTCTCCTTGGTATCCTTCTTACCCACCTAATCATGGTTGTTAATACCATGGACAAGGGCTGTGTGTGGAGATGACAGACAGGACCCCCCCCCACACACACACACATTAGTTGTGGGTTAGATTGTCAGAGAAAAATAAAGATTCATCATTTGGGGTTCTCTGGCACTGGCAGCAGTGTCTTGTATATGGAGTTGTGTGCTAGCAGATGCTTTGTAAATGGCCCAGAGACTGGGCTTTGCATATTTGTACTCTGTTGTGCAAGATAAAAATGCCATCAGAAATATGTGATAGGAGAGCTGGATGCAGAGGGACACGGAGTGACGGGGTGGTAGGATACACTGGCCCTCTTCCAGCTTTGCTGTTCTTGGACTTCCCACTTGAGCTGAGGAAGACAGGCTGATGTTTTTGGCCATGGACAAGCTCCTTTCTTTATGCTTGTGAGAACACAGACTCCTAACTCTAAAAGTAGTGCCATTTTCAGTACTGTATTTATAAGGTCTACGACCAGGTGTTATACAGCAGGGCAACCATCCTCCCCCCCTTTTTTTTGTGAAACTAGGGATTGAACTCAGGCCCTTATGCTTGCCAGGGAAGCGCTTATTCCATTGAACCATCTCCCCAACCCCTCTTTTTTTTTTTTTTGAGACAGGGTCTCACTGTGTAGTTCAGGCTGGCCTCAGTGGACCCTGATGTGTATCCTACTTGCCAAGTTGGTCATGAGTTGTGTGACGATAGGGTGCTCTGGGGGCTGGTGGGACTCAGTTAGTGCAGGGTCTTCCTGGAGTGCTAGGGGGTGTCAGAGGTACTCTGCAGGCCCTAAAGTTCTCATTTCCTTGTGTTCCCACAGAGGGAGCATAGCCACAGCTGCCTCTTATGGTTTGCATCTTAAATGTCCCCTGGGGCCCCTAACCAGGTCTGGTGTTATTGGGAGCTGGTGAAACCTTTTAGATTAGGTCTAGCCCAGTGGGAAGAAGTTAGGTCATTGGGAATAGGTCCTTGGTGGAGTACTAGGGCAGAGATCTCTGAAACTGTGAGCCAAAATAAACTTTTTTGTCCCTTTTAAGTCTCAGGTATTTTGTCATTGTTGAAACAAAGAATGAGTGAAGTAGGCCTATGATATGTAACTATCTTCTGTTACTGCTAGGGCAATAGGACCGCCATATCCATGCCCTTCCAATTTATGTAAAGCCTAGGGGGAAAAATAATGGCAGTGCCATTTACAGAGGAGTGGCAATAGGGGCCCTGTCACCTCCAGTGTGGGTATCCTTAACAGTTGTTCCTAAACCTCTGTATTCAGGAAAGTTGTAGATAAAGGCAAGTCATAGATTATAAAAGTGTTTGCTTTTCTACCACTGAACAGGATATAGATAATAACTGAGCAAAATCAACAGCTGGTTTATTTACCCATGTATCTAATCCGCTTTGTTATTTCTTTAGGGTATCTTTGAAAATTGCTTTTCCTTAGCACCTACAGCTACACTTACCATAATTGGGTGCTCACAGTTTATTAAATGCTTTTCTTTCTTTTTTTTTTTTAAATAGTAGCAAAGTTCTAGTAAAGCTAGGGAAAGAAACAGGCTCTGCAGAGTGAGTTTAAGCCAAGTAAAAATAGGAAAAGAAGCACACCCTACCAAAGGTGACCACCACCCGGAGAGAAGCAGTGACAGCTTTTCCCCTTTGCAGTTCCACAGCCCATGGCCCTTCTTCATTTCATGTCTCTCCGCAGTTGCCAAGCCTTCTGCATGCTGCCTAGCTGAAGTTCATTTCCTGGCTAAGCATCTTCCTGGATGTGCTCTTGTCCTGTAGCTTTGAAGGCTCTTGTCCTCTTCCCGGGGCCTCTCTGCAGCTCATTCTTGCCTGGCTCTGTGAGGCTGCTGGCAGCTGCCTGCCTGTGTGGCACCACTTCTTGCCTCCTCCCTCCCTAATCCTGTCTCCCTGAGCTCTGCTCTACCCCAAAGTCTACTTGACTCCTAACCATGCTAATCTCCCCTGGTACTGGCAAACCAGAGCCCTCTCTATCGGCACACAGGGGCCACGTTGCCCTGTAGCCGAGCATCGGGTAACAGTTGTTTTTCTAAACTAAAACCTCAGTGTTCAGGTTTAATTGTAGTGTTGGCACTTTGCAATAAATAAGTGGGTTTTGGATTGCAGTTTGGGCTCTTGGTCTCTAAAAGGTTTGCTTCACTGGTCTAGCCATATAGTTTAGGAAATTGGAGTAGTTTTTTCCTTAATTGGATTTGAAGCCTCTGCAGGGTGGCAATCATCATATCCTATTTTTGTGTGATTCTGAGCAGTCCTCAGATGGTGTGTGCTGAAAGCACTTAGCAGATATTTGATTGACAGACTCACTACTCTGACCGTCCTCCTTGGCATAGGAGATTCTCATTAAAAAATATTTTTATCTTTGTCTTGTTTTACATTCTTTTTTCTGTAGGTCTTACAGTCTGTCTCAATTTGAATGAATACAAAATAGGTTGTATGGATCTAGCTAGGAATAGAAACTCCAAATAGTATGTTTTCAAAAGTGAACCTGGTAGTGATACCAAATTCCCCTTTGCCCCTGGGAAGGAACAGCTGTAGGCTGGGCGCATATGGGGCTTGGAGGTGAGTTCTCCTTTGCCCCTGGGAAGGAACAGCTGTAGGCTGGTGGTGTGGTGACGCTGCTGTGGTCCTTGAGGGAGATGGCTCTAGCATGGCTGAAGGTTGTCACGCCTAGCATTTGTGGGGTGTAGACCCTCACCTCTCCTGCTTTCTGCTTCCTGTCCCAGTTTCCTGCCTCTACCCCAAGTAGGCCCCTGTGCATCTTGCCACTGGGCAGGCTCCTCAGAGGTTCTTAAACTCTATTAAACCTGTGGAAAGAATGAAAGTGCGTGTTTGCTGACTTATGTCTCGGAAAAAGAATTTTTAGGACACATCAGTAAGAGACAGGGATTTATTAGGTAGAAATGGGGTTGGGAGGGTGTGAGCAGGGAGAGGGAAGAGGAAGGAGAGGGGTGCATTTTGATCCTTGGCTGGGCGCATATGGGGCTTGGAGGTGAGTTCAAGATGGTGAGCTGGGATGTGTTCTGCTGTGTCATGCCACCCGTCTGGCACTCTGTTGGAGTGCCATGTGCCTCTGTTTGAAGTAGAGATCTGCTGCCCACTCATGTTGCTGCTTTCTTCTTAGATGGGATCTTGAACTCACTTTGTAGTCCACAACTCGTGGTGATCTTCCTGCCTTTGCTTCCTCCTCTGAAGTGCTGGAGTAATAGGTGTATGGCACCATGCCCGGCCCTGAACGTGTCTTAATTCCTTATATCAAGAATAAGTTGGGGGTCAGGGAGATGGCTCAGTGGAATAAGTGCTTCCCTGGCAAGCACAAGGGCCTGAGTTCAATCCCAGTTCTGCAAAAAAAAAAAAAAAGTCAACTCCAGTTAGGAACAGCCAGCACCATTTCTCTGTTTCTGGCTACACACAGAACCATATCTTTGCATGGGACAGGCCCTGAGAACCTGTCTGGCTGTCAGTCCTGGCCCTGCTAGTGCTGTGTGCTTGGGGTACAATCCCCTCTGAAGACAGCCAGTTCAACGTGACCTGCCCCGGGGGTTCCTCTGGATGTGCGGTGGTGTGAGGGAGAGACCCAGGCCTCTCAGGAAGACTAACCCAGCTGCAGCTCTGCTTTCTTTTCTTTTATAACCATCCCCAGCGATTTCATTGCTACCCCAGAAGTATGGTTCAGCTGGTTTCTAACTTAGACATTTCCATTATAAGGGGCAGAACACAATGAGCAGCGAGGTGGAAGATCTTCTAATGTCGCCTCAGCAGCCTTGAGTCTTGCTGGTGAGGTAGTGACAGAAGGTGGGAGATTTTTGTATTGGGCTTTTCTGCAGGAAGTAGTAAGGTGTCCTGAAAGTGCTATTATGGGTTAAACAGCTCTTGTCCAAAGTGGATGAGACTAGAAGTATTTCAGATTTTCGAGTTTCTTACATTTTGAAATATTTGCATAGACTTCAAACTCCAAACACTTTAGATTCTGGAATAATTTAATTTCAGATTTTCAGAGTAGAGATGCTCAGGTAAAGTAGTATTTTAATTGGTGAGGAAAATCCATATGTTTATTATCAGGCAGGGTCTTCACTGAGCTAGTGTCTGCTATTTCACTTATGAGTAATGTGGGCTACTTAAGGCCTTGGGGTGTTCTTTCTTGCCCTAAACTCCCCCAGAAAAGCTCTGCTCCTATTTTAATGTCAGGAGTATTGCTACTTAAGGATTCGAGGTAAAGCTGTTTGGCGCAAGCAGGTCCCACCTGATAAGCTGCCCTGTGGAGTCCATCCTGTCTGTGCATGGTGCCATCTTATCTTCTTCACAACTTCGCTTAGTAAATACAGGTTTCACTGGGGCTGTTGCATCAGTCAGCATTAATTTCAGTTGGAAATTGCAAAGTGTGGCTTAAATGTGAAAGGAGATTTTCTCTTTTCTGTGGGGGAAAAAAAAAAGTCTAGAAATGAGAAGCCAAGGCCAGTATTTCCTTGGCTATCAAGATTTGGGGCCATTTCTTCTGTGTACAGAGGGGGAAGCCCTAGTTCTATTTGCCATAGGACAGTGGGCATGTGTGCCACGTGGTGGATTAACTGGTGAGAGTTTAACTTGATCTAACTAAGATCCCCCCCCAATGCCTTTGAGCCTACAGTAGTCAGTTATTTATTTGATACAGGTTCTCACTACACAGCTCAGACTCATAGTGATCCTCTTGTCTCAGCCTCTGCAGCACTAGGATTACAGGTATACACCACTATACCCAGTATCAGCAGAGTGTACCCAGGGTTCCAGGACCAGGGCATGCAGTAGTGGGGACCAAACACTGGTCCTTGTGCTTGCCAGTCAGGCACTTAAGACTGCTGATCTATTTCTCCGGTCCAAGCCTACAGTTGTGATGGCAAACCTTTTAGAATTTTCAGTGATACAAATAGCCTGCTGTGGCACACATGATATAGGTTCACCACCACTGACTTTGAAGTGAGCTACAGGGTCTCATTTGAGATGCTGGTCATTATACTGGGCTTGAACTTTTTAATCCTCCTGCCTCAGCCTCCCAGAGCACTGGGATTACAGGTTTGGGGCTTTTCAGACACAAGGTCTATTCCCACCTCCCTCCCTGGGCTGGAATATGTCCAGGACATTGTTACTGACAGTTCAAGGTGTGGAGCAAATAGAGCTGTCAGAAGAAATGCAAGGTTCATCTCAACCAGCTTGTAAAATGTTAACTGTGGGGATTAAAGGAGCATATTCTGGGGTGAGGGCAGGAGCGTGTGTGAGTGAAGGTTGTGTCTGCAGTGGAACCCTCTTGGTGATGTCTGTTCCTGCCTTCTGGATGCTGAAGCTGCCCTGGCTGAGCAAATTCTGCCTGAAGGACCCAGGCAGAGTCCCTTTAAGGGGGCAGGGTAGATTTCTCAGGAGCAAAGGGAAAGAGAGGGCTTGGGGGCAGGCAGGGCACTTGTGGCAGAGTTGAGCTGGAACAGAGTGGTGCTTTGATTGTCTAGGACTCCCCAAGCCAGGGAGATGGGGAGGGTGGGAGGCAGAGGAAAGGAGACAGGCCATTACAGCAGGTAGCTTCCTAGAGAGAGCAAATGCACATGGAGTCCTTAACAAGAGGCTCAGTGACTTAATCAAAGTCGTATACATTTGAATGCAGTGGTCTGACTCTTAAGTTCATATCCTTATCCTTGTCAGATTTCTGTCCCTCCCTTTTTGACTAATTTAGGGCAGTGTGCCTACCATGTTCTACATGATGCTGGGTGCTCAAGATAATAGTAGTGAGCCCAGCAAATAAAAATTCTTACCATCACAGATTGTATTCTAGCAAGGGAGAGAATTTCCTGCTCTTTTTCAGTACCAGTTTCCTGTAGTAGGTGTTCTTTTTTTCAAACACTTAAGTGAAGTGTGTCTTATTTATTGACTAATGGGATATTGAGACTTCCACCCTACTCCTGCATATGAAATGCCTAGAGAGCTTAGGACCGCTGAGACTCAGAGGCTTTCAGGAGTTTGGGCTTAAAAGCTATGGGCCAGGGGCCTGGGAGATGGCTCAGTAGAATAAACACTTGCCTGGCAAGTGCAAGGGCCTGAGTTCAATCCCCAGTACCTTAAAAAAAAAAAAAAAAACAGGAAAAGAAAAGAAAAGCTGCGGGCACATAGGCCTTCCCTTCAGGTTTTGCCCATTTACCCCTGAGAAGGGCAGTCTTGACTCAGATGGGGTTGCTTTGCCTACCCCTGCAGTAGTTTATATTTATAAATAAAAATGCTTGCTTAAAATTTTTTTTTTTTTAAGTTGTTTTGAGTTTTGAAGTGGGAAAGAATAAAGGTATCAGCTTTTTTTTGGTGGAACCAAGGATTGAACTCAGGCCTTTGAGCTTGCGAGGGAAGCTCTTCTTCTTCCTCTGAGCCATCTCCCCAGCCCCCGGAAAAGAATAAAGGTTAAGAGATTCTACTAGGGTCAGTTTCTGAGAGGTTCCTGTAGTTCACTTATCTTATTATTTATTTATTTATTTTTAAAGATTCAAAATAGTGGTAGAAAAAACAGCATTAGAAACAACACAAGATTTCACTAAACAAAGTAATAGGAATTCAACAATGGTTGCTGTATTACATGATTCCAACTCCAAATTAGTCGTTCAGATTACCAGCTATAAACATGTAACATTCGTTTAAACAAGAAAAACAAAACAACAACAAAGAAGTTATAAGAAATTCAAAAGAGGGGAAAAAAATCACAGTACAAAGAAAAAAAAAGCATTAATTGCTTCTTTCAAAAGTCCAGCAGAAATTGACAATATAAATCCAAATTATTCTGCATATATATATCTAAATGTATTTTTCCCTTCTTTCATTTGTCCTTTTCCTCACCCCAGTTTTTCCTTCCCATTGAACAACTTATTTCCCTTCAGAGTATCTGTTGTACTTTTTAGATTTTAAATACTCTTTCAGATTCTCACACTAGTGAGATAATATGATGTGTAATCCACTTGTTTTAGCTAGTTAATTTATTTCTGCTGGAGTTTTATCCAGGTCTGATGGATATAGAAGATCAGTTAAATGTTTTTGTCTGCTCTTTTTTGTTTTAATTTATGTATTTGGTACAGGTCTTTCTACAGCTTCCATAGTGCTGGGATCACAGTCATGTGCTGCCACATCTGGTCTTGGTGGTTGGCTTTCAGGCCCAGGACAGGGCCAGCATGTCATGCAGTGTCAGTACCAGGGATTGAACCTGGGCCCTTGTGCTTACCAGGCAGGCACTTAGACTGCTAAGCTATCCCTCCGGCCCTTGTCCACCTACCTTTGGGTCTGACCCAGATGTGCGAAGATAGGCACCTCCCTCAAGTCAGCAGAAAGAGGAAGGAAGGAAGATACCAGGAGAGCACTTTCCAGTGAGAACAGCACTTGCATGGCTTTAGAGTGAGTTAGCTGTTCATCTTGTGTTTGTGTGACCTATGGACCAGAGGATTCTGGACTGTCTGCCACCACCAGTTTGCTGATAGGCAAGATCAAAGGCAGGGCCCCATGGTGGTTGTCATTGTCACTTCTGGCTCTTACTTAGTACCTACAATATATCAGACACTGTAGGGGTCACTTTACATGGTACTGCCTTCCTCTGAAGTTGTCTTTTGTTGGAAAAAGAAGCAGAGGTTACTAGAGCTCCACAAAGTCACATGGGCAGGGAAAGGACCGAGAGGAGATTACACGTCTCCTAGGCTGCAAGCCTGAACTCTGCCTAGATCCATACACAGGAAGTGTTGTGCCTGGGGGAGCTCTGGAGTGTCTGTGCTCTGTGCTTCTCAGCCCCATCTCTGTAACACCCAGCCTAGAGGTGGGTTTCTTAGCAGCAAGTAATAAAAGTTGAGATTTTTGTTATTGTGTAGTATTTGCTTGATTGCTGAGCCTCCTCTTTATATTCTCTATATTGCTGTTCCCACTCCCTTTCCCCTCACTCCCACAAAAAATACCCAGGTTGACTTAGCCCTGCCTCAAGTCCAGAACTAGGCCACATCTTATACTAGGAGAGTGGAGTGTGTTGGGAAGTTTGAGCTTGCCTGGTGTCAGCTCATTTTCTGCTTCTGTAACTACATACCACACACTGGGTAATTTAGGAGATGTTTATTCAACTTACAGTTCTGGAGGCTGGGAGGTTGGAAGGCTGTGTCACAATGTGGCAGAAGGGTGAGCTAGCATGTACTCCAGAGAGGGCATCAGCCTGGACTCATCTTTGTATCCTACAATAAGGGCATTAACCCTTGTGTGAGAGTGGGGCTCACATGCCTATTTACCTCTTAAAGTCCCACTTCTCAATGCTGTTACGACACAGTTACATTTCACCAAGAGCTTTAGGGGACTTCCCAGCTGTAGCCCTTGTTCATAGGTCCTGCCTCGGCATGCCAGAGCTGGTGTTCACTTATTCCATTCATGATCTGTATGCTGGGGATTTCCTTGGTGTGTCTTAAAGGAAATGAAGACACATCGTTATTACAGGGTCTGGAGAGAGAATGGGAGATTGGGGAGGCTGGCAGATGCCTGCCCTATTTAGAGAAGCGTTTACCTGTTTCTGAGTGGTAGCACTCGGCTGCCAACAAAAGGCCTAACCACTCATCAAGTCCAGTCCTGTCTTTTGAGAGAAAAGGAAAATGGGTTCTTCTGCAAACCAGTGCCCTTTCCAGGTTTGGTGTGGACTGCGAGCCAGCTGGTCAGTGTTTCATCCTTCCAGTGGGCTCCACCTTGAGCTTTCATGTCAGACAGAGCTTGGTTCTAGCTGGTTTCAGGCTTGCAGGGCACCTTAGGGAAATGTTAAGACATGGGTTTTCCAGAAGTGAATCAATAAATCTCTTTCTTGTTATTCCATAACAGAATAATATTTGGCTTCCAGGAGACTTTTAGCAGTCACTTCACTCCTCAGCTGTCCTGGATTTGGAGTTCGACCTTGAACAAATTCATGTTTTGTTTCTCTGTGCTTTCAGTTTTTCCTTTTGTCAAGCAGGAACAATAAGCGCTAGATGATGTATTTAATGTAGTACAGCAGACAAGGAAAAGTATCATAAAAGGCCCCTCATCTCTCAGACCCTTTAGGAATAAAATTATGAGGCTTTTTCCCATTGCTGACTTTTATCCTCAGAAATATGTGTGGTAGACAGCTCAGATTACAATTTTCATTTTGTGAGCATGAAAGTAGATGTCGCGAGGTTATGTAGCTTATGTCAGTGGCAGTCCTGCTTCAGATCTAAGTCTCTGGATTTTGAATCTAGTGCCCCCAGCCATTCCACCCCACCTCTTCACAAATAATGTACACGATGCAGGGTCACTGGGGTGACCTTTCCTTACAGTCTAGCCATTCATTTCTGGTTGCTGAGGAACTTGTTGCATAAGGGCAGTGCCACTTTGTCCAAAATAGCAGAGGAAGTGGTCCAGCCAGGAAGTGAGGCCACACCATCAAATGGCCCAGTTGGAAGGACCACAGTCCTGGCCCTTCCCTGGGAGACCTATCCTGGTGGGCTGGCACAGGATGGAGTTGACAGTGGGATTTCCTTTCCTGCTCATTATGGACGGTAAGCAGTTAAAAATGTCTCATGAAGCATTCTTGGGCTAGTGGCTGGGCATGTACCAAAGTTCATGGCTTGAAGCCTTTGAGCATCACCAAGTAGTGGAGGAGTGGGGCTGCCTTCTTCATGAGTCTTACTGCTGATTAGATTATCAGTCTTTCTCTACTTCAGCCTTATTACCAAGACAGTCAATAAGAGACTGTTCAAAGAGAATTACATCTTGTAATTCCTGGCAAACTAATGGTACACTAGATCTCTGTTGCTATCTTATTCCTAAGATAGTCAACTTGGAAGGAGGAAAGATTTAGTTTAAAGCCATGGTTGCAGAGGTATCAATCTGTG
>PVKA01047855.1:0-14098 GCA_004027165.1 Ctenomys sociabilis
AGATAGCTCAGACAAGTGCCTGACTGGTAAGCAGAAGGTCACTAGTTCGAATCCTGGTGTAAAAAGTGACTGTGGGAAGAAAGGAAGGAAGGGAGGGGGGAGAGAGGAGGGAGGGAGAGAGGGAGGGAAGGAGGAAGGAAGGAAGGAGGGAAGGAAGGAAGGAAACAGACCATAGCAGGTAGAAGACAGGCACTCAGCAAGCAGCTGCAGTGGGTGTCTTCTTTCTATGCTTTACATTACACCCAGCTTATAAGCCTACAGTTTGGTGGCACCTATTCCAGAGCGAGGCTTCCACTCTGGACATGCTTGATCACACCTGTAATCCATGTTCACATATCCTTATCCAGCTACAACCAAAACTCCCCAGCAGTGACACCTGAGGCTTTGCAGGGACATCTAGACAAAGGCCATAGCACTAAGCAAGATGGCACTTGATCTGAGACTTCTGTCCTCCAAGTGAAGGTCATTATTTTTTAACCACCTCACGCTTTTAAGAACAGCCTGTACTGACTAGAAATATGTACATTGTTGTTTGCAGTTCCTCCCCACCATACGCTTTGTATTTTACATCATACAACTTCTTTTTGAAAAATTGTATTCACCTGTACAGTACTAATTACTATTTTTAAAACAAAATTTCAAATCTACACTCTTATCACATTCTTCAATTTCAAAGAAATGTATAGAAAGGGTTACTGGAGGTCACTGTTTAGATCAGCTAGAGACATTTCAAAATTACATTGTGAAAATAAATTTTTAGAAAAATGTATTACTCTCCCTAACACACACACACACACACACACACACACACACACACACACACACAACTATCCTTTATGTATTCCCCAAGTGAATCGAACAACAATCACTGTCATATCCAACACAATATACATTGGGCATCTCTTTCCCTCCCTTCCATTTCCATGTCATTCTCATCTCATTATTGAAACATGTCTTCAGTGTGCTCTCTCTCTTTCTACCCCCATTGCAACCTCAGACTTCCCACCCTGTGAACCACAGAGCTATGGAGCAAACGCTCCACCAAAGGGAATGCGTGGGTTCAACTTTTACTCAAAGGACGTCTTATTTACTGTGGTTTCCCTAAAATCTGTGGTCTCTTATGTCATACCAAAGTTCAGTCTTAGTCTTCAAATTGCACTCAAGGCTGGTGAGGTTGTGTATATGCTGCAAAGCAGGCTGAAGGAGCTGGACCAGCTGCGGCTGATAAATGCCATTCCAGTCCGTGTCTAGGTGTTTCCCCAAAGCCTTGTGCACTCATAGTGCAGCTTCCGGGGTTTGGGATTGATCATTGTGGCTGTGGGTGCTGCATTTGCCCTAGGGAAAGTGATTTGCATGACAAAGGAGGGGAGAGAGGTTTGCCAGCTACCTGAGCTGCTGCTACACCCTTTGCTCTGTCCTTTGCTGCTGCCTAGAACTGTGGCTCTCTGCCATGGATCCAGCTGAGTATGGACCGAAACTTCCACTGACTGTGAGCTAAATAATGCTCTTTCCTTTATTTGGGGTGTCAGGTGTTTGTCCCAGCAATAAGAGGAGAGTAACTGAAAAAGATGTCCCAAGTATCGTGGTGCCAGTTAATTCCTGATGGTGTGTATTTGGGGTGGGAAGATGTTCAGTCACCGAAAACATCCTTATTCATGAACGGAAAGTGGAAGAAAACAATTCTTCCATTTTCCTAGCAATTTACTGACAATAAATAAAAACATTTGATCATGCTATTATGAGTCTAATATGTAGAAGGAGTTTACATGAGTAGACTAGGTTTTATGAAGTGCTTCCATTTTCAAATTGGCACTGGATGACAGTTCTGGGAAACAGAATAGAAAATGACATCATGTAATGAAAATTTCAAGGCAAAGCATTTAAACGACAGTATGAATTCTTTAAATTCTTTTAATTTTTCATTTGTTTCACTCTTGTTTTTTATATAGATGAAAATGAGACAGTAGATCAGACAGTTCTTTATGTTTTCTAATAGATGTGAAAGTAACACTAGGTCTTGAGGTTGAAAGAAGTCACGATTACTTATTTACAAGCTATTGTTACAGCACTGGTTATTTAATTAATTCTCTAGCATTAGTTTAATAACAGACCTGGAAGGAACAAGTTAGCAACAACAAATCACAAATATTTATAGTTTTTTTTGCCTTGCATTGTTTCTGTGGATCCCTATATCTGGTATCATATATTTTCATTTTTTAAAGATAAAGTTCTTATTTTCCTGGACTTCTCAGATACAAATGAGCTTTTTGGTTACAATAAAAAATACAATAATGACATGAACAGAATAATGACCCCACTCTAACCAATGCATCTACATTCTGACCCCTCCAGTATGTTAAGATATAAAGCAAAGGAGAGTTTGAAGACCCAAGTACATCAGTCGACCTTGAGCGGGGGAGCTCACTCCAGGATGGGAGACAACCCCCAGGCAAAGGTCAGCTGTAAAAGCAAAATTAAATTTTCAAGGAATTTTCCCCCAGTGACCCACTGAGGTTGGAAGCCTGTGCACACCTGGACTTCCACCTGTGAAGGCAAGGAAGCTGATCCCCAGAAATAAAAACTGACTAACAGGCAGTAATTTCTATCACTAAATTCTGTCAATTTGTTGTGTCACTGATAAGCTATTAATGCACTGAATCAAGAAATGAGCAGATAAGTGGAAATTTAGCTACAAAGTGCCACTCACCCATATCATGCTCAAAAAATTAGATCATTCAAAAGTGTGGAGATCATCGATTGTTTCCTCACACACAGCTACACTCACTGCTTTCTGCTTGGTTTCATTTCCTGTCCTGTAATTTCTGAATGCTGATCAAATATACATTGAAACATTTGGGTCATTTTAATGAGAAAAGCACTATGCACTGTGAAGAAGATTCAGCACTGCAGAAATGAGCAGACTCATAAACACAATCTTTCTATCGCTTACAATTCCAACTTAGAAAGGAGCAACTAATCCTGGATTTTGTATATGAATATTTCCACTTGTAAAAGTCTTTTAAGGGGTAACTTAAAAGACATTGCTAAGAAACTAAGGAGGCCAGAAGGCCTCTCAAGCCTGTAGCTCTGTGACCAGGTGCTTCTCATCTGCATTAGTCCATTTTTCTGGTTACTATAAGAAGATATCTATGGATGAGACAACTCCTTTATAAAAAAAAACAAAACAAAAACAAATTGATTTTGGCTCAGTACATATGAGCACCAGGACTGAAAATCTGCATGTAGCAAAGGGGTTCTTCTTGAGGTGGTCCTGACCCAGCACAGAAAATACCTGGTAATAACAGGGAGACTCTCACCCTGTTTGTTTGGTTTTTTTTTAATGTATTTGGTACGGGGTCTCACTACACCGTTGGGACTCATAGTGATCCTCTTGTTTTTAGCCTTCCCAGCACTAGGATTGCAGGTGTGCAGCACCATGCCCAGACTGGTGGCCAGCTTAGCATGCCCGTGGGTGGGGCCAGGAAGGCCTGAGGTACCAGGGATCGAGCACCAGTCTTTGTGCTTGCTTAAGCAGGTGCTTAGTCCACTGAGCTATATTACTGACCCTCTGTCCATCTTATAATGCAAGCGGGTGCAGTCCCATGGGTTTTCCTGTAACACCCCACTCAGTCAGAGTATATTTCTACCCTCTCAGTAACAAACAATGAGAATGATCATTGAGCACAAGAAAGCATATGGGCTACTAAAACCATACCAAACCACAGCAGGATGCCCAGCAGATAATCACACATTTATTGACAAACCTTATAGAGATTTATTTATTTATTTATTTTATTGAACTACAAATGTCAATCAGGCAGTTTCAAGACACCTTAACAATACAGACTAGATAAATTAATATATTGCAAACTGTTTTCATAATGTTTTGGTATTATACAAGGTGCATACGTGATATTATATTTACAGATATTATTTTAGCAGATATCTCGTATCAGTGAATTAAGAGTGTAGCTGCTTACATATCTTATTTTTTATACCTGAATTATATCAACAATTCAATAATTATTTTCCTAGTGGATGACCGTAGTACTAGAAGCCAACATAATATCCTGTCCAACCACCATTAGTGCAGATCTTGCCTCTCATAGGATTATGTAGAAGCACAGCGTTATCTATCCCAACTGTACTGTCTATACACACACATCATGATTTTTCCTTTCTACACCCCTTCCTTTGTCTACACTTGTCTAAGGTGGTCACTCCATTGACATTCAACTAATTTAAGTGCTTGAACTTGACACCACAATCCGACACAGTCCAGCATTCCACAACAATAGTGAGTTATTCAAATAAATTGTCAACCATAGCCATTTACAGCTCAGCTTAATATTATGGTTCCATGATGTATACTTCATTTTTATACTTTTCTGCTGGATGGTTAAGACCTAGATAGATCAAGACTTATATACCAACAGATGAACTTTATATTTCCTATGATTTTTAAAATCTACAAGTAAATTCTAATATATATTTACCCTCCTAGGACTTATTCAATTACATATCTCACACTTCATTTCATACTTGCTTTTTAAAAATATTAGAAAATTTCCATTTTATTATAAAAGTTACAGAACAGTTTCAGGCACATGGAAACTTACAAATTAATGTCAATATGGCTTCTTTAATCAATATCATCTCATCTAGTGAATAGGTAGAACTAGAATATAAGAGCTTTCATAATAAGCCCCACAAAAGAAATGCAGTCACTAAGGAGTGCAGAATTTGTTGGCTGCCAGAGGTCATTTTCACACTGGTAGTGCTCACTAAGAATGCACGGTGGAAACTAAACTGCTTGATAGTAAATAAAATTATGCAAACTTTGAGAGCCATAGTAAGAAAATAGCAACTTCATCATCATAAAGTGAGACTTGGTTGGAAGATAAGCAAAGAAATTCATCTTGCTTGGTGTTCAAGATTGGAGGGTAAGGAATTCTAAGCCACTGACTTACACTAATTATTATTGAAGTGCTTGAGGGTGAACAGATTCAAGCGCCAACTTTCTCATATTCTGGTGTCCCTGGGTAGCCTAGGAGAGCTCAATACACAAGTTCCCATTCCACATACCTATGAGGAACTCTCCTTGAAGATGGCTCTGAGTAGAGACCTACAGCAATGTGATAAACCCAACATACTGCGTGGCTTCAAAATTCAAATGCTAAATAAATAAATAGGGCTGGGAGGATAGCACAATAGAACAAGCACTAGCCTGACAAGCACAAGGGCCTGAGTTTAATTCCTGATTCCACACTCACACACACACACACACACAAAAAAAAATTTCAAATCATAAAAGTGTAAGCCCCAGTTGGAGATGGGGCCTTTGTAAGGTTGTTGCGTATACATAGGGTCATGATGGTGGAGGATTTAGGGGGAAGTTAGTACCAGGATTACAAAATGAAACCTGAGCCATTCCTTTGTCACTCACTCAGCTTTCTCCTCATCTTGCTCCTTGTCTTCCTCCTCCTTCTCATCTTCTTCTTCCTCCTCCTTTTTCTTCCACATTCTTCTTGCTGTGTCTTTCTATCTCTAGCTCTCTCTCTCTCTCTCTCTCTCTCTCTCTCTCTCTCTCTCTCTCTCTCTCTCTCTCTCTCTCTCCTGTTCTCTTTTCTTCACTCCCTGTGCGGGCCAAGTAAATTTTGCAAACCAGTGTCCATACCAGGAAATCATTCTGCTTTCTCTAGGCAACTTGAGGTTGGATTTCAGAACTGTAAGAAATTATTGTATGTTTAAGTTCCCCAGTTTGTGGCATTTAGTCACAACAAATGTAGCTAACAATCACATCCTAGAAGATCATTTCAGCAGGAGGGTTGTAAATAAATATGGATGAGGGAATAGAAAGGTCAGTGTGCTGGAGCACAGATACCAGGAGGGGCATGAAGAAGGTAAGATTTGAAAGGAAGGCAGAGGCCCACACATGACAGCTGTGTCCTCCAGAATAAGGAATGTGAATTTCATAATAAATGAGATAAAAATCCATGGGCCATTTTCAGGTAAATATAATGAATAAAAAGGAGTTTTCATTGTGTCTGCATCATGGTTTGTGTCAAAGATGATCATGATGATTATTGATCTCAGATAGGGTTGACATGGATGTTTTCGATGGATTATTTCTATGACCTTGATAAAAAGGATTGATTAAAACTGGGCTTGGTGGCACATGCCTGTAATCCCAGCACTTGGAGTCTTGAAACAGGAGGATCACTACATGTCTGAGCTACATGGTGAGACCCTGCATAAAATATATTTTAAAAAGCCCCAAAACAACAAAAGGGTTGATTATTCAAAACACTGTGGTAGAGGAGATTCAAATGAGCTCTGGTATGTGCTTATTTTATCAGCTTATAATTCTTCTGTATAATTTCCAAGCTCAGTTGATGAACTGCCTCAGTTGTCTCTGTATCAGGTACAGGAAAAATAACAGACACCACATATCCTAATGGGAAACTCATAATCTTATTAAATGACATAAAGAGATACTCTATTGATAAGGAATCAAAGTATCTTTAAATAATAGTGTAGTTTGGATGAATGTTTCTCATATTCTAGGCATTATAATCTTGGCCTCCAGGGCACAAGGCCATGGGAAGTTGATGGGTCCTCTGAAATGTGGAGCCTTGTTGGATGTCTTTCAGCCATGTGGAGGTGTGTTCTTGAGGGGCCCATGGGACCCTCTCTGTCCTCATTGTATCATAATCTTCTACCCACCATAACCTGAGCAACTCTTTCGGTTGAACATGGCTGCTGGAGTCATGCTGCCTCCTCACAGACCCAAAGTGACCATGGGCTGAAGCCTCTGAAGCCATGAGATAAAACGAATCTTTCTGCTTTACAACTTCTTTAGCTCATTTACCTGGCCCCATCAATGGAAAGCTGACTAACACACAAAATGAACAAAATATAGTCATTTGGATTAAGCGGCCTCAAGGGCTCATGTTCTAACCACTGAGTCCTCAGCTGTGGTGCCATTATGAGTTGATGAAATTTATGAGCTGTGACATAGAGGGAGCAAGTGAAGTCTGAGAGTGTGCTCATGGTAGCTCCATGAGATCCTGCCCCATTCCACTTTCTGTTTGCTTCCTAAACACCATGAGGTGGAAAGCTTTACTCTTCCACTATGGTGTATTTACCACTATGGTGTATCATTCTGTCCAAATCAATGGTGCAGACTGATTAAACTAAATGTCCAAAATTGTGACCCAAAATAAATTTTTTCTCCTTGTAATTTTATTAGCTCAAGTATTTTGTCAGAATTACAGAAATCTTGCTGAAATGCATAAGGTGAGATAAGAGAAAAAGAGGTGAGTTGTAGATGGGAACTGTTAGGAGATGTGGGTGGAGCCAGGACCAGCTAAGCCCACATGACATCCTGTAGGAAAGTGCAACGGCAGAGCGGCTCTTACCTTGAAAGAGATGATGATCAAGTGAAACTTTTTAGCTTATTAGTGCAATAACCTGACTAGTTAAAATCTCAGCCTGGTTTCCATGTAAAAGGACAGTAACAGTTCAGCTGAAAAGTTATCATAGCCATCTAGGAAAACGATGACAACAACACGGCCCAAGGTGCTAATTGCAGAATGCAGCTACTTGATTATATTTTGGAACTGTACAGAGAAAAATTAAAGGCATTGGCTGACATGTTAGCTGTGTTATGAAACCAAAAATTAACTCAGGAATTAGATCAACGAAAACATCTTTCCCCTCAAACTCTATGATCATAGTCTAATCATGAAAACTGTGCACACACAAATGCACACACACATGCACACGGAAACCTTCTATGAAGTGACATTCCAGAAAATATCTCACCATGATTCCTCAATACTACCAAGGTCATCAAAGAAAGGTGACAAGCATACCTCAAAAATTATAACAATAAGTCACAACCACAGTGTCTCTGTCCTGGTTGGTATAATGATAGTATAAAAGGCTGGTGATTGAAACACAAACTTTTATTTCTGATGATTGGGGTCAAACAAATATAAGGGCAAGGTAACATAGATGGACATGTGTGGTGAAAGCTCTTTTCCTGGTTCATAAATAGCATCTGGTTGCTTCATCTTCACACGGTTCAGTGAACCATTTATTTCCTTACAGGGCACTAATCCCAGTGTGCGAGCACCCTCCTCATGACCTCATTCAACCCTTCTGAAGGCCTCAACCTCAAGTCCCACTACATTTGAAGCTCAACATATAAATACAAACATTTGACCCATATTATATTAGTACATTCTGCACAAAATCCTAGAAGAAAAAATCTTGGTTAGAATTTGTCATTCTGCAAAACAACACAACAAAAACTAAGTGATTCTGAAATAGAGGCACCAACTTATAAAACAATGATGTGGTAGTTCATTAATTATACAAATTTATCCTACTGATATAGTGTTATTAACATGAGGAAATGTGTACTAGCTATATGAGGACTCCCTGTTCTGCTTTCACGTCTTGTTTGGTATATCTAAGAACCAAAATGTACATGTGAAAATGAAAACATAATCAAGAATGACTTAACATTTGTTTCAAGCAACAGGGGAGATAAGAGTTGACACTTCCTGGGAGATATAAAAGGAAAAGGTATGGGGGCTAGAGAGATGGGTCAGTGGAATAAGTTCAATCCCCAGTTCCACAAAAAAAAAAAAAGTGTATGTATGGTAATACATACAGAAAATAAAAAGAAAAGGTATGAACTTCTTGTCCATTCATCCCTGAAATTTCAATTCATCCTAAAAAAAAAAAAAAAAAAAAAAAAGATAGTTGAGGTTTGACTACCTCCTGGCTGACCCAGGCAATCATGGCTGAGTTAAAGTGAATTTAACTAAAAGACTTCTTACAAATGGTATTTGAAGAAGACCCTGTGAAGAGGTAAAAGATTAGCACACATAGCCAGCATAAAATCCTTCACTCCAAGAGACTTAATTCTTTCCTTTGTAATTCCACCTATTTCCTGGGCTATTTAGTTGGTGTCTGTTGCCATTTAGCAGAGTTGTTTTCATTAACTTTTGACCTTTCCTCACATTCATTTGTTTTCATTTTTCTCTAAGCATGTTTATTATTAAGTAGCAGGTAGCCCTTTGGGGACACATTAATTTTCTTCGGAATCCTTTCCAGGGCTACAGTGGTGTCCTTTATCTCCTCGTTCCGTGTGACTGCAGTCAGCACTTTCTCCTGTCTCATGAAACCTCTCTGATGAATTGCACTGCTCTCTCTGCTATTATTACAAATAGGTGCTGTGTCTCCCCGCCATCTGCAGTAGTGATGCTTCCAGACACACATTAGCAGCATTTAAAGAGATAACTCCTTCATAATCCTTTGAATAATTCCTTTAAATCATTGAAGAGGAAATGAGTTCTAAGGTCATAGATTCTCATCCATATTTTCTTCAGGTAGTTTGGAACTAAATGTATTATGAACAGGGATATACTCACATGTCCCATACATTCTCATCAAATTTTATTTACTTTTAGGAATTTTCCAGCTCTTTTATATTTCTTTCATGGCATATAATCATCCCTTTATGTTATGCCCATATTTTTTTTTCCTATTGCTAATCCAAATGAAAAATTAATTTAATCTTTCCATTTTCTGCTTCATATATGTGCATTTTTTGTTGTTTTTGTAACTGCACTGAAGTACATTAAAGATTATATTTTAGACATAACAGATGTCATGTGGGGTCATGGGTTTGACTCAAGGATAAAAGCTCGTATCAGGTGAACGCCTTTTCTCCGGCAGAGTCCCAAGGCAGCACAGGCGTCTGGAGCACGTGTGACTTCCCTGCTTCCTGATCCTCTCTTCTGAGGCCACTAGTACTCAGTTATGGGCTCCACCCTGATGAGCTTCTCAAGTATCTCCCCTTAAAAAATGTTTGATAGGAGAGAGATGATCTACAACTGTCACAGTGGCCCACTGATATAGGGCTGTCCATCCTTGTCCACTGAGTCAGGACAAAAGTACAGTGAAGGGCATTTCACTGGTATTTTCACATCCATTTGTACAGAAGCACAGTTGCTTACAAAAAACCAGGAAGAAGATGCATTCGAGATCTTCACCTTTAGAACTCAGATAGCTTCAGATATTAATACAACATGAAATGCAGTGAAGGTGTCAAATCCCAGTCTCAAAGGTGGAACATCATGATACAATGATCTGACCTGAACAAAAGGATATGAATTATGTAGTGAACTTCTCTGGGGAATCAGAGTCCCAATAATGTTGTCCAGAGATTTTTCTCCTATATAGTCTCTGATCTGATTCTTTATTTATCTGATTCTTTATTTATAGAAATAAATTCAAATGTTATCACAAGGGGCATTGCTAAAGTCTGGTACAAGATCTTGAATGAAACACACTTAAAAGATTTTGGAGAATCTATGCTTTAGGACATGAGAAGGAAGGGTGCATCGTGTTAGTAGAAGTAGAAACATATATATGTGACCTGAATTTGAATGTCAGCTTTCTTGTGAAGGGGAGTGTAATGGCCAGATTGGATTTATTGCTCATGGAAGACCAAATTATAGAAATAACAGAGTCTTTTATTAATTAGCCAGTGACCAATATACTTCCCTCTCCAAATTGGGGGAACACGAAGGCCCAGTTCTTTGCCCTCCTTCAGCTTACATAGGTTCCTAGGTTGCTATAGTGACCAGGCTGGAATGCTGTTCCTTACCTATGTGCATGGGGTCATTGTCTGAGTAGAGAGGTGTATACTTACCGGTGGGCATATGGTCCTGCTTCTTCCCTTATCTTTTCCATGGCCATGTAGTTTTAACAAAACAGGAGAAGGAGTGTAGGATGGGGCATTCCAGGGAAGTCCAAATGGAAGGCCTAGCTCAGCTTTCCAAGTATCACTAAAGCATAGCAGGCAGGAGTCACACTGAGTTTATTTTTGCCTCAGTGTCTCCTATTTCCAACATAAATAAGACACTATGAATAAGCTCTTTTGGCTTGGGATGTGACACTATCTTCTACAAGAGTACTAGAGCAACTTTAAGTAGAGATTGCAATAAGTTATTCAGCACATCTTTGAAATTAATTTTCATTGCCAATATTCAAGTGCCTGTGAGATATGCTTGCATAATAAGATAATAGCATATGAGGCATAGATAACATGACTATTTGAAAAATTATGTGCATATGCTAGTGCATAACACAAAAAGGTAGAGAATAGACATAGAAGAAGCAAGGCTGCAGAGCTTGGTCATTTAACATCCATTTGTACAAAAAGGCATTTGCTTACAAAAGGTAGAGAAAATACTTCCTTTTTGAAATAAGTAACAGAGCACAAAAGGAGAATCCATTCCATGAGTCCAAAGTAATGACAGAAACAGGGTGCAGAGCCACATGCCTGAATATCAACGTGGTGAGAGAGTTGAGGAAAGAGACCCAGCAAGTATTTCTGGAAAGAGCAGAGAATATTTGGTTGCACTCAGAAATACTGATGATCCAACCATGGCACTCATGGTTGGAGTCTGAGGCCAGCAGAGTACCCTGTTTGATGATTTAAAGCCAAGTCAGGGAAATTGTATCTTATTGCCAATATTCTAGTTTTCTTTTACATCACAGTCTGCTGTGAGTAGAACAAACTCTGTTATTTACGTAACTGAGGAAGTCCAAGTGTTCGCCCCTGAGTTCTTCTCAGCTGAGTGTTGCAAATGGAGCCCATGGCTTAGCCACTGCATTACTCACACCCTTCCTTCCCCACAGGTGGTTGCATTGTGAGGTGGACACTGCTGACCTAATCTAGTTCTGAATTCTGCCTAACATACATAATGGCTTTTTCCTCATAAATCTGGCTTTGCCTTACAAAATCTCATAGTTCTCGGGGGGTGGGATATTTTATTGCATATGTTGACATATAAAAATTGTTTGTGTTCCCTTGAGTTTTATACATTGAAATGTTAACCCCTTACATAACAGCATCAGGTATCTGTAGAGGTGACTGGTCAGAGTCCTCTTTGTGGAACCCAGTGCCTTTATGAAAGAAAGGTCATAAGCCAGCTTGACCATGGGAAGTTCCACAGCAAGGAGCTTCTACCCAGCCCAAAGTCTATTCTCATCATCTTGGTCTTGGATTTCTCAGGGTATAGAATTAGAGGAATAAATTGGTAATTTTTAATCTATCTAGGTCTTGATATTTTATTACCGTCATTCAAATAAACTAAACCAGAAGTGTGCATAGATATGTATCAAGATGCAATGAAACACAAATAACTTACTGTCCCACTCTTTTATGAAATTGGATGGATGGTCACCATTTCCTTTAATGAAGAGAGGGGCCTGGCAGTGACTCCACAGGTTCACCATTGGTATCTTCCCAGCTGCTCTGTGACTCTCAAAGTAGCACATGCGCTCTGGTCTGGAGTCTATCTTCCTGGAAATTCCCTATGAGGCTGCAAGCCTCAAGAGCAAATGAATAGTGCCCTGACCACCTTTGTATATTTTTGTCTGGAATAGGTTTTGGAACTTAGTAAAGACTAAAGAAAGGCCACAAAAAAGCAAGTAAGGTCATACAACAAGTTTATTTATAAAAATTACAAATAATATTGTATAAAATAATATATTCTTTATGTTCTGAACCTTAAGTAATGTAGATATCTTTGAACAAAAGTTCATCAAGAACAGCATACTTTTGATATCAGATTTTCAAAGTGTTGTCATTATCAGCTGCTGGCTGGAAACACCCTAAAAAACTCTTAGTTGAGATCTATATAGTTATTATTATTTAAATAAATCTATATAGTTCATATAACTTCCACATTTTGACTTAAAGCACCCAGCCTACCACCTGCCTACTGTTCACATCTCTAGCCAACCTCTCAGCCCCTGAAATAACATGTTCTGCCTCTGTGCTTAGTTTAAATCATAGTTACTACAAGTCAGCTTGTTCTCAACAACAAAAAAAGTGTGTCAAATTTTGAGGTCAGTTCTTCATAGTTCTATTCTCTGATACTCTGTTTATCCAGCCTTAGCTGTTTTTATTGATCTTAACTTTAATTTTCATTTCCACAGCACGGTGCCACTACTGTGGGCTTTTCTCAGCTATTCAGCCTCCTACAGTCCCCTTTCTTTCAGCTTTTCCACTTCTAGTGATCATAAATGAATCTTTCCAGTTCTTGTGCTCTGCAAATGCTTCAACAAGGGGAGAAAAGTAGAGCAACATAGAAAACATCAGTAGGTGCTTTCTTTTTACTAAAACCTGTTTCTAAAACCTCCACAACTTTACCAACTCTCCAATACCTAGAAAAGAAAAAGATTGCTAAGAATTCATGTATTTTGTGTTTCTCCTGTTACCAAAGACTAAAATATAGGCTTAATTATTTGTAGCATATTTTCTACCAGTTTCTACTATGCTTCTAACATACTGTTCCAATGCCCTAATCTGTACACATCACCAGAGAAGCCCGTGGCAATACCCAGATCTGTTTTGTTCTCTGTATGCTCCCTTCCTACCGTCCCAAACCTCACCCTCTCCAATAAGTGATGATACCTCAGAGTACTATGGGCAGCACATGCTAACCCTTACTTCTATCTTCTCTAAATGTTTGAGACATTTTCAAGATCAGATTGCACTGTTTTTTCTTTTGACATGGAAGTGTTGGGAGCCAATGAAGGCAAAATTGATCATATGTGGGAGGGCAGAATGAGGCCTCATTGCCTAAAGCAGTCAAGCTCCCTCTGTCTTGAGAAAAACATCCTGCTTGGACTCTGTGGGCTATTAGTTGCTAGGCAACCTTGTGTCTTGCAACTTTGTAAAGGTACAAATAAAGGGCCTCACTGCTCTGTGGGTCCTCTCCCCAACCAGGCAAACAAGCCCCCACCTACCCAGCTCTTTTTTTTTTTAATCTTTTTTTTTCCATTTATTTTTATTTTATTAAAATTCAAATGTCAATCAGACAGTTTCAAGACACCTTAACCATACAGAGTCGATGAATTAATACATTGCAAACTGTTTTCATGACGTTTTGGTACTGTACAAGGTGCATACATGAAATTATATTTACAGGTTTTTTTATAGCTGAATTATATCAAAGATTCAATAATTATTTACCTAGTGGATGACCATAGCACTAAAAGCCGA
>PVKA01047856.1:0-14065 GCA_004027165.1 Ctenomys sociabilis
CTTTCCTTTCCTCTCCTCTCCTCTCCTCTCCTCTCCTCTCCTCTCCTCTCCTCCCCTCTCCTCTCTCTTCTCCTCTTCTCTCCTCTCCTGTCCTATCCTTTCCTCTCCTTTCCTAACCTTTTCTTTTCTTTTTAATTTAGTACACATTTGCCATAGTATACATGGGAGGTTAGTACATGCACATAACACATCTTAATTTGTTTCATTGCCTTCACCCATCAACTATCTCTAATTCCCCATACCATTTCAAAAGATGAAACTCCCTGTTCCCTATTGCTATATCTATCTTTTATTGCTATTTTTGATTCCTAGTATGAAACAACTTTGTTCCTTTGCTCTCATTTGTACCTTACCACATCCACACAGCTTTCTTTATTCTATCCTCTTTACTGATGTGCATCTGGGATTGCCTAGGAACAGGGCTGTCACTTGTCATTGAGGTAAGTTCAACCCATGGTAGATAACTGTTCTAAGTGCCACTTGGATGCCCAAGTGGAGTGACACTGTCTAGTAGAAGGAGAACAGGACTTGAAGCAAAATCTCTACTTTTCTAAGGTAAGGTTTCTAGACAAGTAATTCCACTTGATTAATATTCATCTTCCTTCTTTCTGCTTCACAAAAACCAAGTTCAAAAGTGCTTTACAAAGAAAAAACAACAAAAAGTGCTTTACTAGACTCTATATATACATAGAATATTCAGTAAGAACAAGTTTTCTGATTTTTTTTATTTTTTGAAAAGATTTATTATGACAATATTTATAGCAATTATGATGAAATATACATAGCAGGAAATATACTGTATTAAACATATGAATTTTTAACAGAATATTCTCAGAAGAAAATTACCTATACTATTAAAATATTTCTGTTTTACTTGAAACAGCTTTATTTTGATGCTAAACTTTATCCAAATTATGAACATTACATTAGAATTCATTGATTGATAGGATTCTGATGCAAGCCAAGTAACTGTTATGTATTAATAGAGATAATATTTTAATTCTGCTGGCTTCAGCTGCTGAGCTGTTATTGACATTAATGATATGCCTGGCAGATACAGACCTTGTTTTATTTAAATCTATGAGCAAGTGCTGTGGACATCTCTAATTATTAACCATTTATAAGATAATAAGATTTCTCAGGACTTCATTAAATCAGAGTTCACACCACAAGCAACTGCTAACCTCATGAATAAAGGAACACACAGAAGTCCCAGAATGTTCTGACTTTTCACTCCCTAGTCTATCTTGCTTCTGAGTTTTGGAACCATACAAAAAAGAATGAGATTCACCTTACTCATGAGGGAGTTTTCACTGTGTCTCAACAGAGCCAAGACAAAACAGCTGTTTTGAAAATTTTACTGATATTTTCATTAGCTGAAGGGATGAACTGGAAAATTAACTCGAAAGAGAAATGCATTGAGTCAACATTTCATGTTGCAATCTGTAGTTCAGGATTAAGAAAGTTTTTTTCCTCCTGATTTAAAGTCATTACCTTAGTTCATTTGGGTTACAAAAATGCACACCTGTGTAGATTTATAACTGAAGTAAATTATTTTGCAACTTTCTGGAGCTTAGGAAGATTGTCATGAAAACTCAGTGTATGATGGGGATCCTGCTGCCTGTTGAATAGCCTTCTCACATGGCTCAGTGGCTGTGGGATCACTTTAGTATGGTCACTGATCCCATACATGCCATCTCTACCTTCATGAATAAATCATCTTGAAAGAGTCTTATCTTTAATATCATCAACTTCAGGGTGAAAATTTCAGCACCTTAACCTGTCACGTACACAATGTCTAAAACATCATACTCATACTCAGTTTATGGTCGTATACTCAGTTAACTGTGATACATTATATGGCAATGGGTCTAATATTTGGGATTTTTTCCTTCACTTTTTAAATTTTTGAACTAATTATGCCTTCATAAATGCTTTAAGTGTTCATTTTCAACTATGTATTCTCCTGTTTCATGTTTGATAGTGCATTAAGTTCTTATGCCAGAATACCTTTAGTTTTCAATTCCATTTTATGAGTAACTCATTGGAGAAGATAATGGTGCAGAAGTGAAAGTTGTACTCTTTCTATTAATGTGTGATTTTCAAATAGTCTTCATGAAAAATATATCAAGGAGCTCAAAAAGCTCTGAGACTATCACAATGAAATACATAAAGGAAATTAGGCCAAACCCACACAAAAATGTCACTGATACCACAAGAGTTTCAAATAAGGCTCTAAATAAGATCATTCTCCAGGAAAAGAAGAAGGCTGATAGCTTCCGGTTCATTGCAGTAGAAAATAATTCCTAATTTCTTTTATTAAAAAAATTCTGTTTAATAGTACTAAGTGTGAAATTCTGACTAAAAGATTAATTTTTACCTTTGTTTTTGCATTTATTGTGTGTTTGTTTTATAAACATATTTAAAATTATAACACATTTCTCTACTTTGTTACTTTTGCTATGGTATCCTAAACTAGACACATCTCACTACAACATGTTATAATTTTCTTTTTTATGTATTTAGTACAGGATCTACAGAGTCTCACTACACAAATCAGACTCCTAGTGATTCTCCTGTTTTCAGCCCTCAAACATTGGGATTACTGATGTGTGCTACCACACCCAGTTTCAATCACAGTCTCAGTGTACCCTAGGGGCAGGGCTGTTATGGCATGCAGTGGCAGGGATCAAACCCTGGTCGCTGTACTATGCCTAAGCAGGTGCTTTAATGCACTGAGCTATCTGGCTGACCCAGGTTATTATTTTCTTCACAGTATTTCTTTCTATGTATAACTTTTCTGTGATCCTTTGTGAAAACTACTAACTTGATTAGGAATGTCCTAGCAGATGGATAAGTGCAGTCCTGGATGTGACTGTCCCTTTCAACTTGTTAACCAGTAAACCAAGGAGGGAAACACTCCCCTGACTATAAATGGCATTACCTAAAAGATTTGCACATTTGGTGAAATAAAGAGAAAGCAACGAAATCAGATATTTAAAGAGCTTTACTCTTCCTGAGCAGTTGGGTGGTCTGCTGCTAGCAACGCCTTTGCATACTAGCCTCCAGTGAGAGAAGTCTCCAGTTTTTCCAGGATTCCACTGGATGCTTGGACAAACCAACCTCCAGCGAGCTTCTCGGTTTTTAACCTTGGAGTCCTGCTGAATCCTCTATACTTCTTGTTTCTCACTTGGTATCTCATCTCTCAAGCATACATATTTCCTTTTCTAGGGTGTGTGTGTGTGAGTGTGTGTGTGAGTGTGTGTGTGTGTGTGAGTGTGTGAGTGTGTGTATGTGTGTGTGCATGTGTGAGTGTGTGCTCATGCTTGATGTTTGGAATGATAAAAGATGGTGAATGGTTTTTTGTTCTTATTTTTGTTTTGTATTTTTAGGACAGGCTGTACAAGGTCTACAAGGTCTCATTAAATAGGTTGCACTTGTAGTGATTCTCCTGTTTTCAGCCTCCCGAGGGCTGGGATCATAGGCGGCCCCACCACACCATCGCAGTCACCCTCTTAGTGTGCCACAGGGGCCTAGTCACTGCACGCCAAAGATCCAACCCCGGCCCACTGCGCTCTGCCTAAGCAGGCACTTTAGTCCACTGAGCTATCTGGCTGACCCGAGGAATAGATTTCTGTTTTTGATCTAAAAACATAGATGACATCTCCAGTCTTAGAACTGTGAGTGGCATCCTTGACTCTAAAATTAGTGTGAATTCTTGCTAAAACACACCCTTGTGCTTTTTTGTCAGTTTGCCCAAGCAAAGAAAATGGATTCATGTTCACAAATGATGTCAGAGTTACGATAGAAGTAGTAGTCCATGCATTTATCCTGTCCTAATTCAGGATTTGGAAAGAATAAATATGGGCTTTACTCATCTGAATTTGCTATCTGTATCATCCAGGCTCAGGATTTATGTCTGCAAAATAGAATTTTTAATACTGCTTTCATTTATATGTCTGTGAAGCATGAATTTAAAAACAAATTAAGTGTAATAAAGGGCAAGTAAGATATCTCAGCAGATTACACACCTGCTTAGGCAAGCACAGGGACCCAAGAATTCTATCCCAGGCATCACATGCTGCACCGGCCCTGCCCTTGGAGGTACTAAGCTGGCAACCAAGACAGGGCATGGTGGCACACATCTGTAATCCCAGCACTGCAGAGGCTGAGACAGGAGGATCATTATGAGTCCAACCTGAATAGTGAGGCCCTGTACCAAATACATAAAACAAAAACAAAAACAAAAATAAAACAAACAAGAAAGCAATGTGGTAATAACTATAAAATGCCCCAGATGAGTGTCACCTAGTTCATACTCATTTTATCCCCAAGTTTCTCAACTTAGAACTTCCTCTTTGTTCTCCAGAACACAAAGAATGTATTTAATCTGGTTTCCATCTTGACTATTCTGAAAGACCCAAGAGGTAAGGCACCTTTGTAGTCAGGGTGGGGCCCAGGAAAGTGGTGTAGCCTTTGATAGTGAAGCCTTGGACAATGTCCTTAGGACATGGAGACGCATCTGTAATAGGCCTGTGGAACTCTGCCCACTGCCTCTTCTCTCTGCTCTCTAGCACCTTGCTATCTCACATGCTGGCCATGATGTGCTGCCCTCACCAGAAGGCTGGCACCAGGAGGTCAGTCGTTCATTGCCCAGACTCTTCAAGCCTGCGAGCCACGATAAACGCTCTTTTCTGCATAAAAATAAAAAATATAAAACAAAACAATAAGAAGTCAAAAGGGATAGTGGTTTGTTATTAAAAAATAATGTGGTGGTAGGTCATCATTCTCAATAGTTTATTAAGTTTTCATATTCATTTGACATTTTGTGTCATCCATTAAATAGATCTGCAACACAGCTGAAAACGTGAAATCTCAAATTTTTTGCCCATAGCACCATTAAAGTTTTCTCATCTTTTTCTTGGATAGAATCCATATTTGCTTGATGCAATCCATTTCTTAATTACAGGCAACATGACCCAAGAGCCCATTTATTCAGTGACAAATACAAATTGCTTATGATTTTACAATGTGTAAATAAAATGGTTTACCAAAGCACATATGCAACACTGGAGTACAATTCTGTTACAATAGCCTGCCTTCTTCATCTTATAATAAGATCAGATATAACTATACAAAATATAACAGAAATATATTTAATTAAATACATAAAAGTTTTTTTACAGGAATGACAATAAAATTAGGTCATTATGAAGTGGTATTAATGAGTCAATATTTGACATAAGATCACATACTAAAATGCATATAATTTAATAATTCCCCTTTTATTATTATTTGGCCTTTTCATCATCTATACAAGAATATAAAGTTTGTATATATTATAAATACAACTACTATACATTGCACCTGAAATTGTTTCACTGATGGTATCCTACCTATTACATTGGCTGGATAAAAATTAGTCATTCTATTGAGTCTGTCATAAGGGAGGGGCTGTAAAGATTCCCTGATAGTTGTCACACATAGTCTAAATAACTTGTCTACTAGAATGCCTAGAAATAACCAATTGCTTAACAACAGGAAAAAGCCTACTGACTAGTTGATGAAAAACTCCACATTTTTTTCTTACAGTCTTAAAAATTTGTTTGAGTGTAAACACTTTAAAATGTTTCACTGGTAGTATCCTTCCTATTAGTGTGTGTGTGTGTGTGTGTGTGTGTGTGTGTGTATTCATGTAAAATTATCTGGTTTAAAAATATGCATTTATTAATTTTCCATTTACCTTTGCCTCTCATAATTCAAGTAAATATGGTTTCTTCCACATGTTTACACTCAAACAAATACAGATATTTGAAGGATATTTTTTAATTCAAACAAGTAGGTAAAGAACATATTGGGCTCATAAAAGTGAAATTTAATAACAATACATAGCAAATCTTCTTGGTCCATGTCTTTTCAGCCCAGGTAGTATAAATGTACAAATAAACCAAACAAACAAACAAAAAACAGCACATAGAAAGAAAAAAAGAAGTATTTTAAAATTATTTTTCATATCATCTTGGGTCTTTCTCATAACTCATGACATAGCTTAACATTCTAAATATCATTATTATTGAATTGTTTGTGACTATTCAATCCATTTTGAAAGCAGAGACAAATAGGACCATCAGTACTTCAATGATTTATTTCACTTGGTGATTTCAAAATTAATCTTATCTTTCATTTAATGGTATGAACAAAGAAAGAGCTTTCACAAACAAACCACAATAATAAGGGAACTTCCATAGATTACCTCAGTAGCTTAGCTTATGATACTTGAGAAAAAATATCAAGAAATGTGTGACTTTCAGTACTACTCTGTATCTGAAGACTTTACAGTATCCTTGTATAAATTCCACTCAATCTGACATTTTTTTTTCCAGAACCGGGGATTGAACGCAGGCCCTTGCGCTTGCCAGGGAAGTGTTTATTTCACTGAGCCATCTCTCCATTCCCTAACATTTCACTTCTATTCCATGGTCCTTTGATAAATTTCTATGTGGTAAAATAATAGACTTCACATACTTCCAGTTGGTTTTCCTTCTTTAATGCCTAAACAAGTGCCCTTTATCACCTTCAGGTTTTTAGTGTCTGTTCTCTCTCTTTTTTAAGAATGAGAGAGAACTACATAGTATAAATGTCCAAATAAACCAACCAACCAACCAAAAAACAGAACACAGAAAGAAAAAACGGAAGTATCTTAAAATTATTTTTCATATCATCTTGGATCTTTCTAATAACTCATGACATAGCTTAACACTTTATATATCATTATTATTGAATTGTTTGTGACTATTTAATTCATTTATACTATGTAGTCTATATACTACATAGATATCAATAAACTATCATTATCTTGTGTACTTTTCCCTAACTTGCTTCTAAAGTTGAAAATAGGAATGCATAGTATTTTCTTGTTTGGATTATGTAATTACTTTAAAATAAAATAGCATTGTGACTTTATTTTTTCTAAGCATGTGTTTCCACAATCTGGACAATCAAAAAAATTTTTAAATATAAAACTCAGAATTATATTCCTGTATAGAAGAGCTGTTTTCTGCATCTTCTACCTTTCTAATTTTTCATTTACTTTTTTATTTTGCTAAATGTAATCTTAGCTAACTGTCTAAGAAAGGATATGAGAAGGAAACCGTTTAAGAGTTTATGTTTTGTAATACTGTTATTTTATGTGTTCTTAATATTTTATCTAAATATGCAATTTTAAGTTGCAAATATAAACTCAAAACTTTAAAGGATTTGCTTGGGTGCACGGTTTTTATCTCCATAGGCCCGTAGAGATCTCTGTTCACTTCTGATCACATATTATCTTAAGTAAAAGAATATTTCATTATTTTTAGTATAGTAACTAATATTTTTGTTATCCTCTAGTCCTTAGTTTTACATAACTTTCTGAGGCTCTTTTCCTTAGTGTACTTTTGTGGTCTGCTATGCTGACATTGCTTATAGGGAATTGGTACCTACACATAATGTAGTTTAATTGTTTCAGCCTCTTTTTAGATTATCTTTTTTGTGTGTTATATTTTTCTTTTTTTTTTTTTTTTTTTTTTTTTTTTTTTTTTTTTTTTTTTTTTTTTTTTTTTTTTTTTTGTCTTTTTGAGACAGGGTTTCACTATGCAGCTCAGGCTGGCCTTAAGCTCACTTTGTAGCTCAGGCTGGTCTCGAACTCACAACAATCCTCCTGCCTCAGCCTCCCGAGTGCTGGGATTACAGGCCTGCGCCACCACGCCCGGCTTATATTTTTCTTGATAATTTAATGTTGAACTTTTTTTGAACATTATATTTTGGTTTATATTTTTCATCAGTGCTCATTTGCAGTGGAAACATTAAAAGTTTTTCTGATGGACTACAAATGGATGGTCAGTATCCACAGATCTCTTTCCACTATTACCTTTCTCAGAGTAGTGAGCTCTCCACTGTGGGTGAGGTCTATCCTCCAGAAAATAGCAGAAAGCACCTTTGTAAAGTGGAAATTTAAAAATAGTAATAAATAAAGTAGAAAATAAGCCCTTTACTCCTCCACCATATTAATTTGATCAAAATACTTATATTGCATCCAGAATTAAATGGAAACTGCACTATAGCCTTCTGGTCTCCTCAGAATTTGATTCCTGATTGTCTCTTGATTTTATTAGGTGTTTATCTTAGTTCTTTTAACTGAAGTAATCTTTTAATGTTCTATGTATATGCCTATCACGTGTAAATAAACTGCTTACCTAAAGTACTCACTAAGCCAGCAAATCCATGATGTATTTTATTCATAGATGTTAGTCCCAGCTGTGTTTTTAAATTCATTTACCCACATGTTTATTGTCTGTCTTTCCCTACGAGAATATAAGCTACATGGACCAAAATAATGAATTCATGTTTGTTGTTCATCACTGTATCTCAGTATCTAAAAGAGTCTTGCAAGTCATAAATACTGAATAAATAATGGCTTAATTAATTTACAAAAAAAAAAAAGAAAGAAAAGAAAAAGAGTCACTGTCCTGTAGCATACCATAGTGGGGCTTTTTTGCTCTATTATCCCAAAGTGGCAGTTTTTACTTTACTGTGACCACATTTTGTTCATAAACAGTTCATGCTAACAAGAGCTGGAAGGTAGGGGTGAGGCTCTTCCAAAGGCCGAACAGTGAATATTAAGTTGGTGGAACAAACTACTACACTGAAAGGCTTCTCCTTCCCTGGCAAACCCACTCATTTTATTTCCCTTGGTATGTGTTGTGCTTACTTATTATTAGGCTGTCTGTATTTTCATTTAAATCCCTCTGTGTAATACACATTCACTAGCCATACATTAAAATCATGAATATATACTATATAGACATCAATAAACTACCATTATCCTCTTTATTTTGAAAAGTTAGGTGCAATATTTAAACTCATCACTTTCAATGTCTGTCAGATATGGTAAATTATGCTTAATATCTTTGCATTCGGGAACTTTTTATTTTCATTTTATACTTAGGTAGAGTTTTAATAAAAACAAAAGTTGGTCTCAGAGGGACTAGCTTGATACTATTTGTAGAATAAAAATGATACCATTCAAAGGAAAACTTTCTTTTAAAATTTGAGATATATTGCGTCAATTTATTATACCAAATAACAAGTTCCGTTTGAATATGTTGTTATTTACTTTGTATTTTGTTTTTTGTTTTATCATAGTGGAGTTTTCTTCAAGCATCCATACTCTGATGTGCTGATGTTTTGGACTGGAATTGAAGCATCACCTAGGGTTCGTGTTGAAGTTCCCAGCTTGTGGGCCAAAGTGAAAGGCATTGAGGTCATCGGGCAGCTGGTGTTGAATAGCACACAGGAACTGAGATTCCTGTCTCCCCTTCAGCACCATGGGGGCACCCTGCATCCTCTCCATCAGGATACATCTGAGCACTGCTGGCCCAAAGTGACAGGGCCAAGTGACACACTGACACCTGAAGCTGTCACCTGAAACCAGGAGTTCAAAGGAATCTTTCTCCGCTTAAGGTCTTTATCTCGAACACATTTTCACAAAGGTGAAAACTGCCACTCAGGTTTTATTATTTTCTCTTTATAAACCATACATAATTTTCAGATATTACATTAAAAACTGATTTCACTATTTGAGTGACAGTGTGAATAAGTTGGTTGCTAGCTTTAGAACCACAAAGAAGGTTTAACAATGAGTGTTTTATGTATTTTTTCCTAAGGAATCAAAAGAATAATATATAAAAAAATATATGGAAATATAATCCCTATATTATAGCTACATGGATATTAATAATACACGTGAGCAAACTTTTATCTGGTATATATAATGTATTTGTAAGCATACTAATATTTGTATTTCTTATTTTTGACGTTTATTTTCATTGTCTCATATGAAAGAGAAAATCTTGCATTTTTTTTTGGTTGTACTACAAAAGGAGACTCAAGTACTATTTGTGTGTGTGTGTGCGTGCGTGTCCGTGCGTGCGTGTGTGTGTGTGTGTGTATGTGTATTTGGTACAGGGTCTCACCACACAGCTGAGACTCATAGTGATTTTCCTGTTTCCAGCCTCCTGAGGGCTGGACTTAAATGCAGGACCACCACACCCAGACTCCTTCACGGACTCAGCTCACCCCAGGGGCAGGGCCAGCATGGCATGCAGGCCCCTGATGACCAACCCTTGCCAAAGTAGGTGCCTTGTCTGCTGAGCTATCTCATGGCCCTCACATACTATTTTTGTTTCAATAGTAATCAAATCTCATGACTCCAATCTTCAAATGTTTCTAAATGTAACACACATGCCTCAATTGTTAGTCTAATTGTCTAGTAATACATTATATAGAGCATGAAAACTAAAATCACTTTTGGCCTAATATAAATGTAAAGATCAAGTTCATGGAGTTTCAGAATTTTAGAAATAAATGCTATGTAGTTTTTTTTTTTTTTGTATTTTAGGGAAGGGTCTCCATGGTGTTCCAGGTCTCACTACTAGATAAAACTTGTAGTGATTCACCTGTTTACAGCCTCCCAAGAACTGAGAATACAGGTGCAGGCCACTGTGTGCAGTCTCATGCTATGTAGCTTTAAACTGATGTATATATATATATATATATATATATATATATATATATATATATATATGTGTGTGTGTGTGTGTGTGTGTGTGTGTGTGTGTGTATATAGAGAGAGAGAGAGACAGAGACAGAGACAGAGACAGAGAGAGACAGAGAGAGACAGAGAGAGACAGAGAGAGAGAGACAGATTGATTAATATGTACTTCTAATCACTTCTAATCACAGCAATTGGAGTTTTCATATAGATTTACCTTAGCACTAAAATGTTAAGCTTCAGATCAAGTAGATTCAGGGTAATTTTCAAATCAGTTATAGTTTGAGCATATATATATATATATATATCATTTTGTTTCTAGAGTGATATTCTAATCCTGATGGATATTTACTTGTGATAGAAGATTTTTATAAAAGGACTCTAAACCAAATGTCATAAGATACTGTGAGAGTAACCTGTGAGCTACATCTTAGTTGAGCTACATTTGATTTCATGTATAATCTAAAATCATGTCCTAGAAGCAGACTGATAATTTCTAGTAACTTTCCCCTTTACAGTGATGATGACATAAAATTTATTTAAGTCCAACGAATGAGATGATATTTAAGCTAGAAAACAATACAGTATTGCACATATACATCAATTTAGTCTTATCTTTCAAGTTAAGACTAATTTGTTGTCATTATAAAAATATGTATGAAGGATTTAGTCAACAATATTACTTTGGAAGCTGTAGAGTAACAGTACAATATTTGAATTTTTTGTCTTTTACAAGATCCCACATTTTAAAAGAATGATTATTTAATATTATCACCAGTAATACTTATGAATACATATGCACCTGGGTGGACTAATGTCTAATTATTCTTGAAAGGAAAAATCTACAGTGAGATGTTGAGATTGTATTTCTTAATTTCTTAAAATTGAGCATATGTCTTTGTGTCCTCTGAAAACCTAACATCTGAAGTACTAGAAGGAGGACAGCTCAATGGGTTCTGAGGCCAGGGTGTGTATGGTTTCAAGGTCAAAGCTCCAGATAGTTAAGAATAAACCAGTGATGGAGACTCAGGCTTTTAAGATTCATTAATATTTAACAGTTATTAGCCAAAATCCCTGACAGCTTTCTTTGCTACAAAGAACTTCACTTCAGTGACTCCATATATAAAAATATCTTAGGAGAACTGATTGATTTTGAGAGACTTAAGCTTATTTAGGAAAAAAGGTAATATACTATCAATGTTCAGGCTTGAAATTATTGGATAGTACAATTATATTAGGGTTTTAAGCTGAAAAATATTCAAATAAATGCAGTAAGAGAACATGGGATAGAGTGAAAATTTTATTATATTTTTTCATGTGTCTTCTTTGCTATACTATAAATTGATGTGGTAGCTTATTTTAAAGCACATGTGCCTGAAGCAAAGTGGGAATGTGAGGATGAGATCAAATAAAATCAAGCATCAGAATACTTGTGTACTTTTTGTGGCCCATCTGTGGCCATCTAACGCGTCATCAGGGAAAGCAGTGTTGGCTTAGTCAGCGGGCACTGCTGATTTGGAAATCTTTGCTGCATCAGAAAAGCTGAGCAGACTGGACAGATCTGGACTCCCCTGATCCTTCAGAGGCTACTCAAGCTGTAGAGTTCTGCAGATTAACCAACTACCTTTTGACAACAAAACACTGGCATAAATAAAATGTATGTGTCAAAAATACAGTAGTGATTATGCAAATTTCTTAATGCTCAAATAATACCTAACAACTAACTTTAAAGTTATAGTGTCATGAAATCTGTTATTTGTGTTTCCTAGTATATTCTAATTATGACATATTACACTTTTTTATGAATTTAGTAGAGTCTATGGAGTCTCACTACACAGATTGGGCTCAGTGATTCTCCTGTTTTCAGTCTCCCGAGTGCTGGGATTATAGACATGCACCACCGTGTCCAGTCTCAGTTATCTCTTGGCGTGCCCCAGGGCAGGGCCAGCAAAGCACGCCGAGGATCGAACTCTGGTCTCTGCACCTGCCTAAGCAGGCACTTTAGTCTGTGAGCTATTTGCAGGTCCTGACATTTTATACTTTGATAATATACCTTAATTTCTTATTATATAGACATTTATATAAACTTAATATAATTAACTTAAGTTGTATAAGAAATAATACATAATTTTAATATCATACATATAAATACATTATATAGCATTATATAAAATTACAAATTTTATTTCAGTTATTTTTTATTTAAATGAATAGCACTTTAAAACTAACTATAAAGTAATGCTAATTATCAGTAGGTATTCCTTTTGCAACTTTCTTTTCACTGAGCCGCACTATTTAAAATATTTAAATATGCTTTAGTCCTAGAAATTTTATTTTGGCTTTAACATGGGTTATGCTGCTGTAAGAATTATAAGCAGTGGGGCCAGGGAGATGGCTCAGTGGAATAAGTACTTCCCTGGCAAATGCATTGGGCCTGAGTTCAATCCCTGGTTCCCCCCAAAAAAAAGAATTATAAGCAGTAATGGTATGAATTAAGCATGTTAAACCCTACAGTTACAAAATATGGAGTTAAAACAATGATAATAGAAAGTGAATCAAAATATTTTAATGATTACATGATTTTGTACTTGGAGTATACAGGTGGTACCACAGATGACAATTGTTCTGTTGTTTTTGTCTTTTTATTCTTAATACTGGACATTATCATTCAGAAGATAAGCCTGTCACAATAAATAACATCTGAGCTCTGGTCAAATATTTATTTTATTGATGCAGATTCATTATGTACTCTATTTCACATTCACGTTAAAAGAAGGCAAATCATTAGCAATTAATTAATAAGCTTCTTTTCTTATTACTAACATATATTCTGGTCAGAATTTTAAATGCCTAGGAATCTTTACTTTTTCTATTTTTAAACTTTAAAAATAATTGACTAAAACATTAGTAAACCTATTTGACCTAAGGAGGAATTCATTTTTCTTCTTCAGAGAATAACTACCTAAAATACTTACATTATGGTAGTAATTTAATGAATATTTTAAGTAATTAAAAAAATATATATATGTAAATAACCACAGTGAATGTGAAAATGAATTAATTACATATCTACCATATCTCGCTGTTTCTGCATCTTTGCTAAAATCATTATTTATAGGACTTTCTGATTTAGTTCAGTATCTATAAGCTCTCTGTGTACCTAGTAAATCTGAACTAATTAGACTCTACTTATAATGATAAACAGTAGATTCTACTCAGAAATTAATAAAACATAAAAATTATACCTCAGTCTAGAACAGAACTCAATTTTGTGTACTGTAATGAGGGTGTGGAGTGCAAGGAACAAAACATAAGTTGGAGGAAAGAGGACTGTGGAAGAACAAACAGAAAGAGAAACTTCAAAGTGAAGAGTTTCCTTTGCCAAATAAAGTGGCCAGGTTTGGAAACTGAGAAATAATAATTCAATTTCTATATAAATTCCACACACTTACCAATTTGCACCTAAACTGAATA
>PVKA01047857.1:0-14071 GCA_004027165.1 Ctenomys sociabilis
CTTATATCTTCAAGTAGCATCTACTTAAATATGTAGGTTTCAAGTTTATCATTCTTTACAGCTGAGTAATACTCCATTGTACAAAAATACTACATCTTTTTCAAGCATTGCTCATGTTGATGGGCATCTTGGTTGTTTCCAAAATTTGGTTATCACAAATTGTGTTGCTACAAACATAGGTACACATATATCCCTATGATATGATGTTTTCAGCCACCTACTCTTTTCTTTTCTTTTCTTTTTTTTTTTTTTTTTTTTTTTTTTTTTTTTTTTTTTTTTTTTTTTTTTTTTTTTTTGGTGGAACAAGGGATTGAACTCAGGCCTTTATGCTTGCCAGGGAAGCGCTTATTCCACTGAGCCATCTCCCAGCCCTAAGCCACCTTCTCTTGATCCTCTTCCCCATCTCCAAAAGGCCTGTGCCCCTGTCTCCTACCATCATTCCTTTATTTTACTCTTCCATTAATTTACATGTTGGATTCCTCTTATCAGAGAAATTATGGGATATTTATCTTTCTCCTCCTCGTTTCCTACCAGTGACATGATTTTAGTCTTCTTTGTGTCTGAGTGAATTTCCATCATGTATGTCTACCACATTTGCTTTATTCATTCATCCAGTTGCTTCACCTGTGCATCTGTTGATGGGCATCTAGGCTGTTTTCAGAGCTTAGCTGCTGTAAACTGTGATGTTATAAACATAGGCATGATTTTTCTTTTTTTGGCAGAACCAGGGATTGAACTAACGCCCTTGTACTTGGATCGAATTCTTATTCCACTGAGCCATCTCCCTGGCCCCATCACAGGTATGATTTTTAAGAGATATACATAGAAAAGTAATTGTATTTCTGTACATTAATAATAAGCACAGCAAAATTATTTTTATCAAATTTTTTTCTATATATACAAAATTTTTAAGAATTAATAAGGTAAAAATATTGAACAAATAGTTATCAAAAGAAAATTGATGACATTTGCAAGACCCACAAAAATAAAATACTGAGGAACAAACCTAATAAAATATATAACAGGACTGGGGAGATAGGTCAGCCGCACAAGCACCTGTCTGGCAAGAGCAAGGTCCTGAGTTTTGATAGATACCCAAAATTATAAAGACATCTGTCATCACCCAGGTGACTTAATTGGTATCAGTTCATATTGAATTTGATTTGGGAACTTAAGTCCCAGCTATAGCAGAGTAAGGCCAGCTTCTTGCACAGGAGACAAGACGACAGCTGCCACCCTCCAGGAAAATTTCATCAAATTTCCCTCTGTGCCAGCACTGTGCATGCTTCACTAAGGTGACAGTGATTATGGGTCTCGAACTAAGGGCCCAGAATTAATCTCAGGGTGCAATTCCTGTGTCCTGGCAGGACTGAGGGGCCAGTCTGAATAGTCATGCTTTAAAGTCGGACTTGCACATGGTTGTGTCTTTATCAACACATTGGCTAATACTCACTGCCATCACACGCACACACACACACACACACACACACACATCTAATCAGGAAAATCAAATGTCTCTAGCCATTGCCCAATACTCCCTGCAGAGAAAATCACCTCTATTAAGAATGACAGATTTATCATACAGTGTGACAATGGAATATAATTCTCCCTCATTTACATTTCTTTCCACTGAACTGCCATCAGTAGCCAAAGAAGAAATTTCAAACGCAAAGAAACAGCTGTCAAAATTGTATCAGACTTTCAGTGGGAACATGGGAAGCCAGGTGACAAAAAGGAGTGCCCATAAATTTGTAAAGACACATGATTTCTAGATGAGGCTGAGTAACCAATTGTCCTAATGTTGCTTGTCTTCCTCTAACCAAGCATGGAGAGACTGTATGCACAGCCCCCCTCACTGGGGAGGTCCTCATAGCTGCATCATGCTCAATGGGGAGGGGAGGTGACACCTCCTTACAGGCCAGGCCTGTGAACCCTTTCCCGAGATCTCCACATTCTCTTCCTTTGTGGCCTGAAGTGTTTCAGAATGTCTAGTTGAGGTCCCAATACCCTGCTGGAGTCTCCAGATGAAAGAAGCAGGATCCCTAAATCACAAGGAAGCAGAAGCCTAGGAGATGTAATTTAAAAATACGGTGAATGCTTAAAACATTTTAAATGTGTTGCAGTAAAGGACATGCTGCAATTGTTCCCTCTCAAATGACCCCCCTCACTTTGACCACACTTATCACCCCTTCTTGCAATTTTCTTTTCTTAATTTTTTTTTTCTTTTTGTATTTTAGTACCAGGTCTACAGAGTCTTACTACTAGATCGGCCTCCTAGTGATCCAGCTGTGTTCAGCCTCCCAAGAGCTGGGATTACAAGTATGTGCCACCACATCCAGTACCAATGGCCATCTCAGCACACCTTCGGGGCGGGGCCAGCACAGCACACCAGCGACTGAACCCCTGCTGCTGTGTCTGCTTAAGCAGGTGCTTTAATCTGCTGAGCTATTTAGCCGGCCCCCTTCTTTCAATTTTCTGCTTCAGAGATTATTTCTGATCTGATTTCCTCTATAACTTTGTGCAGTTGTTTCTTTATTTCAGACGCTATTATTTCAGAGATTTCAGGGATATGATTTCCAATTTCTTCTATACTAGTGTCTCCTGCACTTGTTTTGCAATGGCCCAGGGCCTGAGAGTCCATTTTGCTCCTTCTCTTTGTCATTTTGCGTAGCACTGACCTGTGACCTTTGGTGGAGAGCTTTGGTGCAGTTATTACCTTAGCACCCACCGAAATTCTTACCCAAGAGAGATTATGTGGTTAAGACAGTTACACTTCAATATTTACAGAACTAATTAGGAACTAATTGACAGTTTTTTTATTTTGTTTTATTTTCTTTTTTTAGATAATTTAAACATTTTTTGGATTCTCACATCCTGTTCCTTCATTGTAGTATAAGGCTCTATTAAGCCAATGTTTGGAGTTTTAATATCCTGAGAAATGTGGGCATGATGGGTCTGGTAGGGAAGGAGCCTAAATTTAATCAAAGAATGCTGACATGGATGACATACGTGACTTGGTCGAGTCCTGAAAGCCAGTCGTTTTACAAGTACAATTTTTAGTTGTGCTCTCCTTGTCACCTGTCTGTCTATTTTTTTTTTCTTTCACTCTATTCACTGGGGCCATATTAAATATTACCTTTTGCAGTCTGACATGTTTCAACAGACTTTTCATGACATGCTGATAAAAAGCACAGATGCAGAATGTTTTCATGAAATAAAAAAATCATTACAGGGTGGAACCTCAGCAAGTCCTCCAGCTTCATGTGCTCATAGTCAACGAAAAATCACTACTTTGAGGCCCCACATCTCAGCAACACACAAATATCAGTAGTTTCCCATTAGCTTTGCAGTAAATAATAGCTCTGAAGATTGGGTTTTGTAATATATGCAGTGGCTTGTGTTATTTCCCAGAGATCTGAAGTCAAGCTTTTTGAAAAACACTGACCTCTCACTTGAGCCTACAGAAATCTAAATGATCCCCAGTTCTTGAAAAAAAAAAAAAAAGAAAGAAAGAAATCTGAATCTGAATGGTGATGAAAACAGAACCAGAGGCTTGGCACTTCTCTCTCCATAATGTGTCTGTTACCTTTGCTTTCATCACGCTTGGATCAGCCTTTACATGTAGTCATGTTGACTATCTATAAAGATTTAGCCCAAGACTTATAATATAGGGTTAACTTGATCTGTTGTGCATTGGATCTGGTATGTGTTTTCTTTTCTTTCTCTCTCCATTCTTTTCTGTGTTTTCCTTTGTACTTCTTCAAAAGCCAGTGATGCCAAAGCATTAGACATCTTTGGTCCTAGCATAGACCTGAGATTCACAAGGCTAGGATGCTTTTCATAGGATGATGTCATTGGTTATGCAAAATTCAACAGTTTATAGGGTGAGTTGACCATGTCCACCCTGTCCACCTGAAGACTTTTGGAGGAGTGCCTCTGGCTAACAGGAATTACTAACCTTCTTCACACATAAAGAAATCAATAAAACCTTTCTGTTCTCTCTGTTCTAAGATGAGCAGTTCAGTCACTGTGGACCAAGTTCCAGGTCCCTCCTGCACGGCCAGTCTCAGGTGTTTAATGACTTGCAGTTACAAACTTCATCAATTTTTCCTAAAAATCTATTAATAGAAACACTAACTCACTTTGGTTAATACATTTCTAAAATGTTAGTAACATCCTTTTTCTTCCAACCTTTGTATACACTATATTTGGGTGTTTCTTTTGTAAACAGTATGTACCTGTCAATATTTACTTTTAACTGCTACATTTAGTTCATTTACTTTTATGTAATAATTGATCAATATTTTCATTTCAACCTTCCTTATATATTTCAATTTTGTTTGTTTTCTATGCTTCATTTTATTATTTTTAAAATGATTATTATTGCTGATATTGTTTTTACTTCTTTTTAATGTATTTGGTACAGGGTCTCACTATGCAGCTCTGTACAAGGGCCTGAGTTCAATCGCTGGTTCTGCAAAAAAGAAAAAGAATAAAACAAAAAGAACAAGAGATCCTCCTGTTTTCAGCACCGGGATTCCAGGCACGAACCACCATGCCAGTTCTCAGTGGCCAGCTCAGCATGTGATGTGGGGGGATTGAACTGTAGTCCCTAAGATCAGCCTAAGCAGGTGCTTAGTCCACTGAGCTACCTCTATGGTCCTTATTGTTGTCTTTCTGAGCCAGGGTCTCATATGCAGTTCAGGCTGGCCTTAAGCTGGTATATGAGACAGGTCTCACTGTGTAGTCCAGACTGGTCTCAAACTTTCAATGGTCCTCTTATGTCAGCATCCTGAGTGCTGGGATTACAGACATGTGCCACCACACATGGCGTCTATGCCTTATTTTAAACCACACACCAGGTGGAGAGACAGCTCAGGGGCTTAAGAGCTTGCCTGGTAAGTGCAAGGCCTTGAATTTAATCCCCCTTACTGGAAGAAAGGGGGAATTCATTGGATTAAACCCCAAAGGCAAGAACTTTTTTTTTGTGGAATTGAGGATTGAATTTAGGCTCTTGCACTTACTAGGCAAGTGCTTATTCTCCTGAGCCATCCCCTGGTTCCTTAAGAACTTTTTAATGTACTCACATTTCTTGCCCTTATCCCTACTGTCTCAAGACAAATCAGGTTACTGCTACACAAGCCTTTGGCAGTTAGGGCTACTCTTGAAGACACAAAACATTATCAAATGCTTGATCTTCTTTTCTTCACACTATTTCTTGCAACAATTTCTAGATTTAGCTGATTGATTGATTGATTGATTGATACCAGGGATTGAACTCAGGCCCTTGTGCTTGCCAGGGAAGTGCTTATCCTACTGAGCCATCTCCCTGGCCCCTCTAAGCTCAAGTTTCAAAGCTTCTCTGTTCTTCTTTTTTTCTTTCTGTCATTCCCTAGTCAATCTTACATGCAGAATACAGTGATGAGAACATTGTGGCAGACACTGGAAGCTGTATAGAGTCTTAGCACATGGGCATTCAAGGCTGTCTTCTATATATGGGAATCATTGAGTACTCCCTCCCCAGTTACTTGGTATGAGGAGGAGAGGGGGTTTACTTGTGGGGGGAAAGCTCTTGTTAATTCTTAGCAGGGCTCTTAGCAATAGAAAGAATGACACTCGTTAGTAGACCTCCAGAGTAAACTTCACGGAGTTGTTTGAGTGAGATGTTGAGGTAGCCACACCTGAAAAGGACCAGTATTTGCTCAGGAAAACTTCAAAAAATTACAGTTGTATTGACATATTTAACTTTCTCAACACTTGCCAGGTACACTGCCTTATTTCAAAAGAAAACTCTTTTTTTTCTTTTTAACAATACAGCTGTTCAAAAGGCATTTAGCACTGAGGTCTGCAGATTCAGGATACCTGGCTGTCACCAGGTTAGGAAGGCAGTGGAAGCCATAGCAAACAATGAAGAAGTAGGTCAGAACCCAGGAAGCGGACAGAGTAAGAGGTGGATCAGGTGGACGCTATGGGCAGCAGCAAGAGGGAAGCAAAGCCAGGGCAGAAGGAGAGCTGCCAGGCAATGCAGCCTTTCGTGAAGACAGCAGCCTCACAGGGGTCTGGCAGGCAATCAGGTCAAGTGCAAACCAAAACGAAGGGCTCTGCATTTTAGGAGGCAGACGTATGTGGAATTCAAAGAGCTGGAAGCCAACAGCGTAACTGAATTAGAAGAAACTGATGAGAAGACTGTGAGCACAGGCAGCTGTCTCCAGAAGTTTACTTGGAAAGTGGAGGAGGCAAAAAAGGAAACCGTCCCCGCACATCAAAAAATGACACACATTCATGTGACTAAGGCAATTACTCCACCACAAACAAAATAATACCACCTGTGAAAAGCAACAGCAACAAAACAAAACAACCATAAGGCCAGATCCTCCTGATAAATATTCTGATTTTATAACCCTGGAGTGAGGCATAGGTGCTTTGTTGAAATCTTCCCCCACCCGGGGGGGGGGGGGGTTCCTAACACAAAGCCAGATTTAGAGCCTTTGGTATAAATGGGGGTAACCTAGGCTACAAGAAGTCATGCAGGAGGAGAGAGCATAGTCTTAACAGGAGAAAAGTTGCCTCTACTGGGAAAGGAGAAGGAAACAGAAGGTGAGATGGCAGTAAGCACATGGTGTGACCAGAAGATGCTGTAAATGTTTCAGTTTGAATGAGAACTACATTGCAATCACGTTGTCACACTTCCCCCTCCTCTTGTTCACACTCACCCCACTGTCCTTGCCACTTTCTGAACAGTTCTGTAGGTCTTTCTTTCCTGAGTGTCTTTTTGTGACTGTTCCAATCTCCTAAGTTGATTCAAAATGTTTACAGTAACTTCTGTCAAATAAAAGCACTACAGAGTTTCCTTACCTACTTTATTCACCCCATTGGGCACCATGCATCTTCTGATTCTTCCCCAGAGTCATGGTGGCCACAAGAGGTACAAGTGTTGTATTGATCCAGGACATTGAGGGGGCCAGGACAGCATGATTAAAGACACTCTTGAATACTGAGGGTGGTGGCGCACCCCTGTAATCTCAGCACCTGCGAGGCTGAGGCAGGGGGATCAATGAGAGTTTGAGAACACCCAGGGCCAGAAAATGAGCTTAACTGAGCTGGATAGTGAGACTGTCTTAAAAATAAAACATAAAAACAAGACACTCATGAAAGAGGACTTCCCAAATTGCTTCTAAAAGTAGCAGAAACAATGGGATAAGCATGTTCTAAACAAGGGGAAGCATGGGGGGGCAATTGATAGCAATATATCTTTTACTATAATACATATTTTGAAATTTAAACATTGTATTTTTAATTGTAGGTTATAAATTTATATCTGAGATATTACACTTGATCTTAACCAAAAGGCCACAAAGTGATTATGTCTGAGATACTGAAGGAAGTCAAGGTGCTGCTGTCTGAGGTGTACATAATATTCTCGGGGAAGCAGAAAGAAAAGCCATTTTCTGAGGGCATGCAGAAAAGTTGGAGGGGGGTTAAGGAGAGCAGAGCAGTTGGAGTGGTTGCTACCAGGACGGTGAGAGCCCACAGCCCCACGCTTCCAACATTCCTAGAGACCTTTTGAGACTGAGATGACGGCAGTGGTCAGAGAGAAGGTCTGAGAAGAATGGGGAAAGGGTAGCTGCGGTTACGGCAGCTCCTGCCTGTAACATAGAAATGTGGCCACAGGAGCTATAGAAGGGCTGCGGTATCTGGCAGAACAAGGAAGGAAGTAAAAGAGAACAAGGTGGGTGGGAGAAGAAACACGAGACGCTCCCAGGACAGCCACACCAGCGAGGTGGAGAAGCAGGGCACCAGAGAAACCAGTGAGAGAGGAGGAGGGGATGCAGTAATGACCATCTAAGAGTGGGTGTTGGAATTCCAGCCCTCAGGTGTGCGCAGAGCTGGGTGATGGCCGGGTGCGGGGAAAGCAAAGCAGGAAAAACACACCAGAGCATGCACACCATTTTCCAAAGATTTGAATTAACTTTCACATAAAACTTTCTAGGATCCAATATATAGCATGTAGTATACTTGTCTATATATAGGACACATATAAGTAATATATTACATACATAGCCTTCCCAGCATTTTTTTTTTTTTTTTTTTGGAACGGGGGGCAGGGATTGAACTCAGACCCTTGAGTCTGCCAGGAAAGTGCTTTTTCCGCTGAGCCATCTCCCAGTCCCTCTTCCCAGCCTTTTTTGTGTGCACACATGGATAAAAGCATGATGTGAATGCAAACCAAAATATTAACAGTGAGATGATTTTTTTTCTATTTTCTTTCCTCAATATTGTCCAGTGCATAAATAACAAAAGGTGACACATTTTGCATATAAAAAGAAAACAATGTACTCGAAATGAACATTGTTGGGCAGGCCAGATAGCTCACCAAACTAAAGCAGCTTCTTAGGCAGGCACAGGGACTGGAGTTTAAGCCCTGGCCTGCCATGCTGACCCTGGCCGCAGGGCATGCTGGGATGCAAATGAGACTGGACGTGGTGGCGTGTGCCTGTGATCCCAGCTCTTGGGAGGCAGTGAGCAGGCGGATCGCTATGAGTCCGATTTAGTAGTGAGACTGGGACACCCTGTAGGACCTTCCCTGAAATATAAAAAACAAAACAGGAGAATCACTATAAATCTGATCTATGTATTGAGGCCCTATAGACTCTGTACTAAACAAATAATAAAAAAAAGAGCATTGTCCTTTTAGGATCTCTTAATCTTTAGGGAAGTAATATTCTGAACCACGAAACAAACATATTAGTGCAGAATGCCTAATGCAAGCAATAATTCTGATGAGTCACTCTCTTTCCAGCTCATTTTATCTATGAGAGAGCCATCAGGCTTAATTATCCAGATTTATAAATATTTACGCCCAAGACAAGCTGCTGGTGTGGACGATGTTGGCTTTCTAAATGCAAGCTGACATTGACGTATTAGAAGCTTCCTCTTCTAAGGGTTGTGCATTGTGTTGAGAATGTCACGAAGGAAAAGAAGGAAAGGGCTGGCGAACGCAAGCAGGTGCTGCGGAACCACAACTTTACCTTGCAACCTCTCCATCCAACACACATGTATGGACACTTCTTCACTTTTTAAATCTTAGTTTTCTTTACAGTCCCTATTAACATATTATTTATATCACCGGCAGATGTGAAATCTGATCTATAAGTATGTATGCACACATATGGACATGATCTTTGACACATTAAGTCAGAAATTCTGATTTCCATGGTCTGTGATAGGACATAAACGTTGCTATGTCTTAAGTCTCCGAGGTGATTTGTGTGAGTGCTGGCATTTGTAGTATTTGACAGAATCAGTCACTGAACCAACGTGGAATTGCTACAGCCTTGCTCCTTGCTCTGTGGGCAGGCAGGCATGCTCTGGTTTGCCAGCCGTCCTGCACTACAGGGGCCAGCCATCCTAAGTAGCCCGTCACTCAGCTCCCCACGTGTCACCTGAACCTGAAACTTTTTTAAAAATATTTTTTGAGACAGGGTCTCGCTATGCAGCTCAGGCTGGCCTTGAGCTTACTTTGTAGCCCAGGCTGGTCTTGAATTCTCAACGATCCTCCTGCCTCAACCTCTCAAGTGTGGGGATTACAGGTGTGTGCCACTATGCCCAGCTGAAACACATCTTCTTAATACCTGCCTTCTTGTCTCTCTTGGGAAATTTAACTAATAAGCTAAAGTGAGGAAAACAAACATTATACTTATATTTTAAATAGCTTTCAAACATAATTAAAAGTCAAATTTTATGTCGTAGATACTTCACAAACTATATTCACTTAAGTGAAAGAAACATTTTCAACAAAAGCTGACACTTGGAACCACCTGCAAGGGGCTCCTTTAAAGTGTCTAGCAGAAGCCTGGAGGACACAGCTCACACAGTTGCCAAGGCTTGTAGACAGTTACCAGGAATCACTGGTAGACAGCTGGCAGAGCCCACAGAGAGCAGCTCTAAGGAAGTCCTAGGAGATTATGCAGCAGCAGCTGGCAGAGCACTGGAGATGAAATCAGCTCAGAAGCCATAAATCGCATTTACAAAGAAAAAGCATTTTATCATCCCGTGGCGCTCTGGGCTGGTCCCGTCCCCCGGCATGCTGAGACGGCCATTAAGACTAGGAATGCTGGTATGCACCTGTAACCCCAGAACTTGGGAGGCTGTAAACAGGAGGATCACTATGAGTCCAATCTATGCAATGAGACTCTGTACACCCTGTATGCCCTGTCCTAAATACAAAGAAACAAAAAAAAAAATAATAATTTTATCAACTAGCATCCTTTTTGGCAAGATTTTCTTCTGAGATTGTTGTAACTTTCTGGAGAATGGCAAAGATAAATACAGAGAAGTCCATGAACTTCCTACTGCTCAGCCCATCATTCCATCCTGTGTAACTTCAGGAGGCTCAGTGTTGTGTGTGTAGCACTGTGCTGATTTCACCATGTGGGCTCTGGGTGACCAGCACTGCAGCAGAGGTGCAAAGTTCTCCCACCGATATTCCTTGTCCTGGGATAAATGTCTGCAACAGCAACTGCTGTATCTGTGCAGTAGAGTGACATTTGCATCACTAGGTCCCTCCCATGTCTCCTACTTCAGACTTCTTTCTGACTACTGTTTGTACATACTGTCTTCTCCTATTCTCTTATTTTCCGCCTATTTTTAGATTTACATTTGAACTGAACTCCTCACAAATCACAGGTAGTAGGGCATATTTCAAAACTTTAAATGAATCAATAGTTAATTTTTCAAGTGGTTTTAGGTTTACAGGGAAAACGTAGCAGATGTAGAGAACCTGCATCTACCCTCTCTGTCCTGAGTTCTCTGTCCCCCATGCTTCTCCTATTGGTAATCTTGCATTACTATAGAATATCCATTACAAATTGCAAGCCTTTATTGATGCATTATTATTAATTGTTTGTGCTGTACATCCAATAGACTTTGACAAAAGTCATGGCCATGCGCCTGCCATTACGAGGTCCTTCATAAGCATTTCAGTGCTCTAAGATCCCCTGGGTCCGTACTCTAAGTGAAATCAATCAGACACACAGGTGTAAATACCACACTGTCTCTTAGGTTTAAGAAACCAAAAGTATAAATAAGAACTGAAATGCATATTAAGTATTGGGCACTAGGCAGAAAATATTCAAATGGAGAAGGGAACAACATAGAGGGAAGAGGGTAAGAAAAGAAGGGAAAAGGAAAAAACAACGAGTAAAGAAGGAAAAAATTGTAACAAAGCTTTTGTAAATGGGGACTGGAAGAGGGCTTGAAGGAGGGGAGGGGAATGGGAAAGAAAGCGATCAAATCTTAGCACGTACAATTACGAATTCTCTGCGATGAACGCAATCATTATGTGTAGCTAAAATGCACAATAAAATTTGATTTAAAAAGAACCCCTGAAGTCCCACATACCCTTCCCTGAGCCTTGGGCAATCATTGATCTTTTTACTATCTCAGATTCTACCTTCCTGTAAAAAATTTAAATTATGTGAAATATGATTCAAGTGGGATAGAATTTCAAGAAGCAAAACAAATAGATTAAATGATCAGTTCCAACTAAACTTAAAAAGTTGTTAATATATTTTAAAGTCGTTTTAAATTTTATGTAAATTCCTTCATGATTGCCTTTGTGATCATGAGTTAGTATTGTCCTTTAACCATCAGTAGTTGCTGTTTGACAGTTACAGACAGGTAATCAACGATCCAAAGAGGAGTACCGAGGGTGCCTGCTGGCACCTGGTATGTTGATGCTTATGGGAGTGTCAGGAGAAGGTGACATTGACACTGCTTACATAATTGAAGTCTGTTTTGTTTTCCACCTCCACTAGTATTTTGTACAGCTAAGAGGAAAATAGGTATTTTTCTGTTTAACATAAGCAGTGATGATAGCAGTATTGTACCTTCATCCCGCAAGTGATTGAAACTTTAATACAAAGAACAATTTCAGGAATAATAAAATTTGCCTGCTTGTCTAACACCAAGCAAGGGTCATTCAAGGAAGTACGCAAATTCTACTGAGCAGTCTCAGCAACTGGGAGTCTTGAGTCTGCTTACAGTATCTGGTGTCTGCTCCCAGCCTGCGTTGTTCAGCAGCCCAATTCTCCCCACACCTTCATCTTCCCAGACAGTCCTATCAACTACTCTGCCAGGATATTTGGCAGTGTACTGGAGTTGTCTAATGCAGCACGACACAACCAGCACCTTTTGGAGACAGGAGCCCCAAGTAGCACCAGAAGAAGAAACAAAGCTTATGTGATTGGCCAACTTTACAATGCTTTTCTACAAATCTTCCTCCCTGGCCTTCCAGCATTTGCTTATCCTAAATAATAATTAGCTAGCACACACAAGTCCAAATGCTCTGTCTTTATTCCATCAATATTTACCGAGCGCTTAATATATGCTTCCCATATTTTAGGCATTTTTATTTCCATGCTGGAAGGTAAATAATGAAGAAATACTTGAGTAGAAAGATACATAGACATGAACTATCATCACAGAGAGAAAGTAAACTGGGCTAAGAAAGTAGAGTCTGACAGAATGATAAAGTGATGGGTCTATGGGGGGCCCCTGAGCACTGGCTGCCACTAAGTGGACACCTAAGGAAGAGTGGGGAAAAGCCTCAAGGATGTGTAGAAAGATGGAAACCCAGCTTCTGAAGGCCCTCAGGTGGGAGCATGACTGTCATACTCAAGTAGGCCCACAGATCACCTCGGTAGCCCAAGGGACAAGCAAGAGTGAGTAATCCTCATAGGAGACAGTGTCAAAAAGATGGGGGCAAAGTTCCAGGCTCACTCTTTTTGTCTGTCTGTAGCTTCAGAGTTATAAACAGGATTGCTTTTCGAACATCACTTTCTTAGATATTCTTTCTTATCTACTCTTTTAAATTACACTGCCTATAATACTATTTTGGATTTTCTCCATCCTTTTACAATTAACATAATTATTAAATTATGATATTAGCCTTGGGGCTTGTATTCTAGATCAGATGGAAGTTTCTGGAAGGCTTTTTGTCACCTGCCTAGTTCCACTTTGAGCTTCCCAGCCTTCCCCTAGTGCCCCATGGACTAATGTCATCGGGACACAAGTGGGGACCATGCAGCAGGCTCTCCTGGAGACGCTGGTGGACACACGCAAATCAGGTCCCAGCTATGGGCATCACCATCTCAGCTGCTTACACTGAGATGAGACTAAGAAAATATAGAAAATTGTTCCTAATAGCAGTGACCAAAACTACATACCATGGAATCCAAGAGCTGGAAGGATCCTTGTGCTTTGGTGAAGCATTCTTAACCTTGGGTAAGTGAATTTCTAAAATCATCTAGAAAACATTATGGCTAGTGAGACTGTTTCTCATAATGGTTCACAACCTTCCCGGCCTCCATGGCAACAGGGTGTTTTCTTTTAGGTTCCATAGAGTATAGCAGTTCATTACACGCAGAATCTGTACTACTTAGCTGCTATTTTCCTCCACGTCTTGAGTATATTTAGGTGCCATGAGTTTTTGGACAATCAGGGAATAGTTATAACCATGTATGAATTACAATAAGAAAAATCCTTGCATGTGACTTCCGAGCTTGTCCTGAGGACCAGCCTTTAATTGGATGCGTTAACATTACCTTAGTTATGCAATTTCTCCAGGGAAAAATACTGAAAAAGAGACATTTTCACAAGAGAAAATTTGGTAGGCATTAAAATTTGAATAGAACTGGTAAGGCTACATGATTATATATTAGCATGTGTGTTCACTTTCCCTTGAACTAGGTAGGCAGAAGATGTTTAAAAATTAAGAAACTGAGAACAAATCTAATTTGTAACTTAGAATAGCCATGATCATATTTAAAAAGCAGCAGTAAAGGATTCTGAAAAAGCTTATTAATCGTCATAGAAAAATCAAGAATACAATTTTAAATGGGCAACAATACTGAAATCATAAGTGGATATGTAAGAAATATTAGTCGGTGTGAAATAGAATTTCTTTATTTTGATGTGCAGAAATTTTCCAAAATTACCTGAAGATTGCTTTTTCTTTTTCTTTTTCTTTGTGGCTGGCTTATCCCACCCTGGGAGCAGGGCTGGCACGGCA
>PVKA01047858.1:0-14095 GCA_004027165.1 Ctenomys sociabilis
GAGGCCAGCTTGGCCTTAGCTGCCCTTGCTCCCAGGCCCAGGTGCTCAGCAGCATGGGAAGTACTCTGCTCACTCCCTAAAGCCCTTGCGGCTCCCTGCCAAGTGTGGCCCAGACTCCCAGCCTGTGCTGACCTTCCCAGGCAGCTTCTGAAGATCACAGGCCTCTCCACCTGGGGCCAATCCGAGCCCATGTTTCTCTAACCGCAACCCCCTAAAAGGCCATTTTCTTCTTCTATGTGGATGTGAACAGCAACGTCTGCCACACTGCCCCTTGAACTGCTCTCTTGGAGGAAGGAGGAAGCCTGAGGACCAGAAGGTCAGCATGGGCCCTTCTCCACTTGCCTTCTCCATCCTAGGCCCCTCGTTGTCCTGTGAGGCCGCCCTCCTGTCATCAGGCACCTCCAGTCATCCAAGAATGGCTGCAGCCCTTTTCTCTCCAAGGTAACAAAGACAATCTGTTTTCTTTGGGGGTAATGGAGTGGAGAGGGTGACAGATATTACCAGTCAGGGCTGAATTACTCCTGGGGACCATGGGCATTTGCTTAGTGACCAGTGTGCTGGTAGGTAATTTCCCAGTTGGGGGAAGGGAGGCTAGTCATGGCTTACAACCCTCTAAAACCTACCTTCCTTCCTTACAGAGCTAGGCCAAGGCTGGCTCCAGAACACAGGGCCATCTTCCACCTCATCCCACCATCTACTCTGTTCTGGCCCCCCAACTGGCTCCTCAGACATTAAGGCAGCTTCCTGGCTGAACAATGAGGGGCTTTTACTACTCAAAAACATTTGCCCAAGCATTTGCAGGGCAGAAGCAGGTGTTTGTGTGACTTTTGACAAAGAGGTATTTTTAATGAAAGCTAGAGAAAAGGGGTTCTGAAGTTACACACCTGGGACTGAACTTTTCCTGTGACAACCTCCATCGTCTTTCTAAACTTTGGTTTCTTCCCCAGCAGAGTGGGAATAATTACATTCACCCTTGAGCAATTTTGAAAATTAGAAACCACACAGTGCCACTGCTCAGATGATAGTACTGTTACTGCTGGGGTCGCACCCCTGCCCTGCCACAGCTGGTGCACACGGGGTGCGCAGCACGTCCGGGTAGAATGGGCACAGCGTCCCTGCCTCGTGGCCCTGTTGTGCTCCATGAAGGTCCCAACTCTGCTGCCCCCAGTCGCCTCTCTGTTCCCCCCTCTCCCTGGCTGCACCAATTGTCTGTGCCTCTGATTTCTAGCACACACACTGTCTTCTTCTGATCCTCTTCCCTCTGACAAATCCCTGAGACTTGAGGTCCCATGTTGGCTTTCTACTGTCAAAGCCACATAAGCAAAATAAAACAATAGGAAAAACTTGTCTGAGTCCTGTTTATCGGTGTCCATGTGTTCCAAAAACCCACGCTCACCTCCCTCCTTGGGCCTAGCACCTACGGGAATAGGTTCAGATTGGACTTCAGAGGCCCAGGTCCATGGCTCTGCATTGTCTCTATGTCTTTGGGAACTGGCCAGGCCAACATCTGCTGACGTGATTTATTTCAGCGATGGTGAGCGAACGTGAAGGAAGACCAGTGTGCGTGCACTGGGGAGGCCTGCCGGCCACGCGTGATCGCCACGGGGCAGAGCTTTACAGTTCATGAGGTCCTTCTCTCAACTGCTTTCATATTGAGCCTCATGGGCACCCAGGAGGAAGGAAGGGTAAATGTATTTTTCCTCTTCTTCCATCCATTCTTTTTTCTCCTCCTTACCACCACCACCACACCATTGACACTATCACTGTCACAGCTGCCACCACAACTACTGCCCCCACTGCTGTTATGGTTTAGATCTAAAGTGTGCCCCCCATGTGGTACTATACTCATCAGGGGTGAGTTCACACCTTAATGTGCTCTTAGGAAGTACGACGTCATTGGAAGTGGGGGTTCACTGGGGCACGGCTTGTTTCCCTCCTCTCCCCTCTCCTCTTCCCTCCCATCTTTACCTCTTCCCTCCTCTCCCCTCTTCTCTTCTCCTTTCCTCCTGCTTCCTAGATGTCACAGGTTGACAGTTTTGCCCTACCATGCCTGTCCTCCATGTGGTTCCTGCCATACAGCCAGGTGACCATAGACTGAAGTCTCCGAAGCAGTGAGTCAAATACACTTCTCTTTAAGTTGTGAATATTGTCCATTTTGTCTCAGTGATGAGAAAGTGGATAACACAACACCATCATCTGCATCACTGCTGCATCACCAGTCGCCTAAGCCCAGACACTTTGGTTCTAATCCTAAATTACTATCGATGAGAAATACAAAATATAATCCCGCTTGCGTATCTCAGTAAACTGATTGAAGAAGTGAAGAAGTCTCCTACAAAGCCAAACAACTAGTCAGCAATAGAGCTAGAGCTTTACATTTAATTTTTTCTTCATTTTTAGTGATTATGGAGAAAAGAGGACTTTACCAACTCACCTTTCAGGGAGCTCTACCTGAATTAGGAGGTACACTGGGGCTTGGTTGGGGCTACACTGAATGGTGAGTCCTTGTGTGAAATTCCAGAAAGGTAAGTGAGCCTCTGACACCCACAGCCTACCTGGCTTTGGACTCTGCATTCCCATGGATGGAAGTCTAGACAGATGGCTATTATATGGACCTCCCACAGCTGGCCAACTCTGGCCACTGATCTGTACAAAGCACTGCTGGCTATAAACCAAAGTCTAGTCTAATCCATAAGATTCCATCTTGTTCCTTACCAGAGGGGATTCTGGGCCACAGAACCTACTGAACACACAAGATCCAACCCTGCTGGTGTGAGATGAAGGGAACTTTTTTCTGGATTTTGAGAGAGAAAGAGAGAGAGAGAGAGAGAGAGAGAGAGAGAGAGAGAGAGAGAGAGAGGTATACATGCAGGAAAGTATTCTAATCCCTTGAGCTGGACGCACCAATGTCATCTGTACTTGAAGTCCAGACTGGGGTCACCTCTGACCACAAGGATTACAAATTGAGGGCATAAGCAACATGTTGAGGTTGGTAAAGAAGCAAAGTGGAAAGACTTGGGGTCAGAGTAACCTGTTAAACCAGTGAATGAAGCAACACTGATGCCACCATGGATTGGCCTACCCTATGTGAAACTCAGTGTCCTTATTATTGAAACCATTTTGAGCCAAGTTTCTCGCAACTGCGTCAGAGGGCACCCTTATCAGTGGGTGCTATTTGCACCACCATCCACCACTATGCCTTCTGCCATCTGTTCTGTGGCTGCTCACGGCTTCTACCCTTATCAGCCTTTTGAGTACATTAAAACTAAGCTCAGTCTCACTCAGCCGGAAAAGGCATAAGCTCATAACCATGGAAGACACATCCTGCTCTGTCTTCCTGTCAGCTTGCAGCCCAGGTGTGAGATGCTTATTTCTGATTATGGTCTCAGCCTGCATCCGGGGAAGTCAGCCTGAATTTCCACTGGAGCGTAGCCCATGAAATTCTTAGCCTCTCATTATGGTCCAGCAATGAAGAGCCACAGCGTATGACTGTAAGAGACAGTTATCCATTGATAAGCCTGTAAGGAGGCTGGGTGCCAGGGGAAGGGGCTCCCAGAATACCTCAGCATCAGGCACCTGGAGACAGTGCAGACCTGGTGTTCCCTCTAGTGTGGGGGTCAGATAACAGGAACCAAAGAGCTGAGGAATCAGTGCTGGTGCCCTACAGCCCAGCAGTGACTAGGATCTATAAAAACCTATCCTACATTTCAAAAAAGGAAGAAGAGTCTAAAGGCTCCTGACACACAGAAATGATGCCTGGGTGAGGAGGCGGAAATGTTCATTACCCTGACCCTGACTTGCTCACTGCACTGACTTGATCAACACATCCCATGCATGTACTGAATTATTGCTCTGACTCTATTGTACCATAAATATATGCGGGTGTTAAGTGTTAATTCAAAAGCTCCAAAGGGTACAAGATGCTGCCCTCCTCTCCAAGACCTGATGGTCCAAGCAAGGAATAGGATAGACACGCATCATACAGAGAAACTGTAACTCAGCTCACACATGTTATTTGCTAATGAGCAACTGTGGACACACACTGGTTGAAGGATTTGGAGAAAGGGCTACTGCCAGGGGTTGGGGTTAAGGTCGCTGAGGAGGAGGCACCGGGCTGAGCTGAGGTCGGGTGAGGGGATGTCCGAATGGCAAATAAGGCTTCCTAGAAGCAAGGGGTCGAGCATCTCGGTCAGAGTTGCATTGTAGGAGATGAAGCTGGATAGGCAGGTAAGGTTTACATTATAGCAAGTCTGGAGTGGCTCATTAGAGTCCATACTTCACCCTGAGGATGTTATACCTGGGATTTAAGGGCCACAGTGTCTTAAACTGATGACGGTTTGTGATCGAAGCAGGACAAGTCCCTAGCTGTGTTTTAGGAAGGAAGATTTGTCTTTACGTGTTATGGTTTGTATCTAGGTGCCCTCTCAAAGCCTCGTGTAGTCTTGGGGTGGCTTCTGGAGTTTGTGATTGATTATCGTGGGTGCGGATGCTGCACCGGCCCTGGGGCGGGTAATTTGCAGAATGTAAGAGAGGAGAGAGCCTGGCTGCTGCCACTCCTTTTCCTCTCTGCTCTTTGCAGCGTCCATGAAAGGTTTCTCTCTGTGTGCCACTCTGCCTTGGAGTGAGCTGAGTATGGACCGAAACCTCCACCGAATGGGAGCTAGCTAAGCAAACATTTCCTACATTCATTTTGAGTGTCAGCTATTTGTCCCAGTGATGAGAGAAGAGTAACTGAGACAACATGAATGAGACTGAAGTAGGGGAGACTGCTGCAGTGGTCCAGGAAGGAGGCCACAACAGTTTGGACCACAGGGTGAAAGAAAGACAATGGCAGATTAGGAAAATGCTATTGTTTGGGGTGGGTCAAGAGGGACCACAGACCATGACATTAGAACATCACTCAGGATGGCTGGAAAAATGGATGGACCATCCCCAGCGGTGCAGGGGCCAGTAGCCGGAAGCTGGCTTGGCACATCCCCAGCTCACTGGGCTGTGGTTTCTTTATCCACCAAGTGGAAAACGTGGCTGCTGATCTCCACTTTTTTCCCTACATCCATCTAGAAGATGAGGCAGTCTGGCAAGACTTCTGTGGCAAAAAGGTGACAGGCCTGGGTGCTCAGGTTTAGCTTTCTATAGCCCCGGCACTCGAGTTCCTTTTCAGTCTCACTTAGAAGCCTAGAAGAACCTCCTGGGCTCTGGGGCTCAGGAGGTATTGGGCATAGGTAGCAGAACCGCACAGAAACTGCAAGCACCTCAGGCCTTGGGCCTTTATTTTATGGATGAAAATAGCAGGGCACAAAGAAGGGGAAGGATTTGCCAAAGCCACAGAATGGAATTATAGAAAGGACATAGCAATAATGGTTGTTTACATCTGTGCATAAAAAAACAAAAGAAGTTTGCAGCTGTGCAGCTCCAGAACACGTGACGGCTTCATTAGCTAAGCTCTAGCAACTTCTTTTCCTGATGGGTAGTGTTGGGAGGATTACCCACACTGGGGGTAATGCTGTCCTTGTGCTAAGGGTGACTGACTCATGCCTTACTTTTTAAATTAGCTTATGCCTGCTAGAGGTCAGGGCCTGGCCAGAGAGCAGCACACCTAGAAAAGCGGCAGAAGTCTGGCCATGTAACCCCAAGGACATGGCCTACAGTTGCTACCATGGCTCCTGGACAGATTGCCTTACTGTTCCAAGTCTCAAGTTCGTCATCTATAAAACAAGATGATAAATCTGGGTATTGTTATTGTTATTATTATTAATGTATTTGGTTGTTACAGTGTCTCACTATGTAGCTCAGACTCAAACTGAGCCTCCTGTTTTCATCATCCCCAGAGCTGGGCTTATAGGTGTGTGTCACTATGCCTGGACTCTGTGGCCAGCTCAGCCTGTCCTGGGAATGGGGCTGGTGCAGCATGTGGTTTCTGGGGATTGAACCATGGTCCTTGCGCTTGCCTAAGCTTGCCTAAGCAGGTGCTTTAGTCCTCTGAGCTATCTTCCTGGTCCCACATCTGGGTATTATTATTCTAGAGATGTGACCAATTCTACATAAGAAATTTAAATAACATTTGTTGAGGTCTTCCGTAACAGGCAAAATGTTGTAGGAGTTAAAATTACTACAAAAATGAACAAAAAAGGGAAACATATCTAAAACATGCAAAAGAGTGAACAGTATTGATTTCTCAGTTAAGACTGATGCAGAGGAGAAAGGAGTTTCCCAAGATGCCTAGTGTGGGTTTCACACCTGCTTGCTCTGGACTTGCTTGGATGTTGGCTCCTGCTATCCAGTCCCTAAGGTATTACAGGTCACAGGTGAGGGCGGAGAATCAGACTACTGGGGTAGAAGAATCTGAACTGCAGAACATTTGAGTCACTTTCTTCAAGGCAGAAAGAGCATGTCCACTGGCCATCAGGATGGCTGGGAACCTCTGCTCTTTCCCCAGGCACTAAAAGCCTTGCAGCGGACAACAGGAGCCAATGAGGCGCTGAGGATGTGCAGAGGCAGTCTGCTCTGACGGAGCCTGCCCTTGCTTCCCAGGCCCTGCCCCTGGTCTCTCTGCTGACCACAAGCTGCCTCGGAGGGCTAAGTCACTTCCCTCACACCAGAGACAGCTCTTTGGACTGAGCTCTTCTTGCAAACTGGCAGATGCTTTTACTGGAGGCAGATCAAATTAAAAAAGTGTCTTGTGAGCTGTAAATAGTCATAATTTTGGCCTTTAGTGGGTGTCTCCCTTTCCTTGTAAAAAAACGTCTGTTCTAGCTGATCAGTTCAGCTAGAATGATATAAAGCAGAGGGCTGTACAAATTTGGGACATGCCCTAAAAAGGGGAGTTTGGGAAAAGTGATTCATGGTCTTTCCTTTGAGGACCTTAGAAGGGAGGTGGAGGCTTCAGCTGTGTTTCCCAGATGAAGATGAATTTTGTGGTAGGTGAAAAAGGACTGGGAATCTTGGGGTGTGGAATGCTAGGGTCACGGGCCCATGTCCTCACGTTCACCCTGATAGCCACTAAGCCCTGAGCTGGAGACTCTTTGATGCAGAGCAGCGCGATGGCCACTGGAGATGGTGACCTGCTTGCACAGGCCTTCGTTGCCAACACAGCAGGTGAGCAGTGCTGGAGCCTGGAGGCTTTGCAAAGGCTTGGACCTTGGGCTCTGGTCCTTGCTGTGAGCTGGGTCCTTGGATTTCTACTAGTTATCTTTACCCCCAGAGGCTGGGCTCAATCATTACTTTCATTTTATAGGACTGGAACCAAGGCCTGCCATCATCATGTTATACTGAACACAGTACACATTTGCATCATTGGATTCTGTACTGACAACTACTGCCTGTTCTCCTGGAGACAGCAAGGCCAATGCATGAACTGCATCAGTAAAACCGTCTTTCGGGAGGCTCTGGTCTCATTCCTGTTTGGCCCCAGGGGAAGGTAGGGAAAGGTATTTCAGGTAGAGGAAACAAATTCATGGCAAGGGTGAGGGCACAGAGATTGACTGCTTCTCGAAAATAGTTCCAGGAACCAGTTCAAAGACAAGGTTGGATCCGGAATTGAGGCATCCGGGCTATTTTGGAATCAACAAATTACAGATCTTGGGCAAGATATTTAGTGTCATTGGATCCCAGTTAGCAGTAATCATTCTTCTGCTAACTCAAGGGATGAAATACAATACCTAAGGAAAGTTATGATGACTGCTTTTTATTGTGTAAATGTCCACACAAATCCATGTATTGAAGTCCTAACATTTCCAGGGAAGGGTTCTAAGAACTGGGGGCTTTGAGAGGCAACTGGGGCCTCCATGATGGGATTAGCGCTCTTCTAAGAGAGATCCCAGGGAGCTCACTCTTTCTACCATACAAGGATACAGCAAAAAGAGAACCATCCAGAAAGCAGACCCTCCTCAGGCACAAAGTCTGCCAGCACCTTGACCTTGGCCTTCCCAGCCTTCAGAGCCGAGAGTTCTGTTGCGTTCAAGCCATCTGGTCTCTTGGTTCATGGAATCCTGGGAGGTATTTGGGAAGGAGCCCAGGGCCTGGGATCCATCAAACAGCTCCCCGCACCTCTTGCAAATTTTTGATCCGAACACACAAAGCCACATCCTGGACAGCCAGAACTGAGAATCATCTGTCATGTGCATATGCACTCCTTGCAGGTCATGGGGAGCATTCGTGGGTCTGGGAGAACTTTCTTAACCTGAACCTATTAGGGAGGAGAAACTATTATCTTCCCCATGTGAAAGATGAGGGGAACCAAGGCAGGTACCATAGTGTGTTGTGGAGCAAATTCATACCTGGATTTTCTGACTCCACACCTAGCCCTTCAATCAGACTGACTTGCACTTCCTGGACAAACACTGGGCCCCAGATTCCATCCCAGCCAGTGTGTTACAGAGTCCATCCCGAAATGAAGTGAATGATGTCTCCCTTCTTCAAGCCCAGATGCTTCCTACAGCTTCAAAATGCTTCCTACAGCTTTACCTGGAAATAGGATAACTGGCAAGCACAATGGGAGACAATGAGGTCTTTTTGAAGGAGGTGGGTGCCTAATCCAGATGGTGGTGTTCTTAGAAGAGGAAATAGATATACAAGGAGAAGACATGTGACAGAGGTAGAGGTATGAGTGGCAGATGTAGCTACAAGAAAGTCTGGGTTTGCTAAGCACACAACAGCTTCTTCCCTAGAGAACAGTCACACCTTGGTTTCAGACCTCTGGCATTAGGGACTGTAGAAGAATGAAGTATGGTTGTTTTGTGACTCTTTGCTATGGCATCCCAAGGACACTGCCTAGGATACCCCCAGGCTCTCCTGGCACAGGGTCAGCGTGCGTGTAAATGCAGCATACAGGATAAACATCACCCTTGTCAGCCTCCCACCTCCCACTGCAAAGTTACCAGGGCAAGCAGAGAGTATCTTTGATTTTAATAAGCTTTCAGGACTTTGATGAAGTGTCCAGTTACTTGGGGATATCCAGTGTCACAGCACGGAGAGACAGGCAACATGGAGACACAGGATGGGCCCCTTGGGAGGGGGGCTGCCGCAGCGCTGGCCCCATTCAGAGGGAAGCAAAGCTCCCCTCTGCACCAGCTCCATTGCTCTCCTGTTGTACCTACTCTTGGCCTCTTTCACCAGCCTACTATGGCACCTAAACACCAACCCAGAGGGGTGCTGTGTGGTGAGGGGCACATGGAGACGGGGAAGACAGGATTTTTGCCATCATGGAGGTAGCAGTCTTAGGAGGTAAGGTGACTACCCCTCAAAAACAAAACTAAGTGACAAATCATTCAACTAAAAGAATGACAAAGGCAGCCAATGCCACTGCTGGCTGAATCAGGGGCGAGAACTTCCTGGAGGAGGCAGCATAGAAACAGCACTGGGCGGTGGAAGAAAGGCCAGGGGATATACTATTCTTGGGTATAACGGCATTAGAATTAGCTCAAGGTGGGTGCCGAGGGAAGAGAAGGTACGGAAGCCGGAAGAACAGTGGGATTGGTTCGCAGAGGGCTGAAATGTCTGGGGAAGGAATCTGGGTTTATTCTGCAGGCAACGCGGGACCAATGAGCGATAAGTCACTCTGGTGCAAGTACTCATAAGGCAGAATTAAAACAGGCTTTCAATTTACAAGCAAATAATTCAAGATAACTTTTCCTTTGAAAAGCTTTCTCAGCTTGAATGCTCTGGAGTGATGGGGCCAGGTGCTTGATCGGAAAAGGGGTTGCTTGTATTGCACAAACATTCCAAAGTAGACATTACTTTGCTTTTTAAAATAGGCATCACAAAAGGCTTGCTATCCTCACTCAGATCAGGCTCCTACCTCTGCTGGGGAGCCTCCCCGATTTGGACAGGTCTGTGGCCATCTCTTTCTTTCTGGGAACCTTCAGTTTTAGGAATCTAGTGAGGTCCAGATTCTTGTCAAGATTCCAAGGATTAGTAAACTACGAAATAATTGTTAGGGAAAGACAGAAGGTTGTGGACTTTTTGTTCTGCCAAGTAGAAATATTACAGATAATAATAGCTATTTATTATTCCTTTCATTTCATAAAAAGGAGAAGCAACAATCACAGAATGCAGAGAAGTTGGCAATGCTCGCTCTAGCCAAGCCTCCATCACTTGCACATACGTGCTACACTCCTCCTGCCTTTCCCTCCAGTGGCAGACTGAGAAGCTTCCGCTGTAGAGCGGCACAGTCCACTGATTGGCATGGCCTGTGCTTTCTCCTGTATCTTTTGCCTGGAGCCCAATTCAACCACCTGATTGTGGGAGAAGCAAAAACGACTGCAGTATTTTGCAGCTTACCCAGAAGCAGTGTTGGTTTTCTCATTTGTGGAATTAGATCTGACTCTGTCGCTTGTCCAACCAGTGGAATACTGCAGAAATGATACTGGCAGACCTAAGCTCCAGGGCCCTAGAAGTGTGGTAACTTCTCCTTCACACAGGGTGTCTTCTTCCCCCATATGAACAGGCCCAACATAGCCTGAAGGAGGGACCGCATAGAACGATGACCACAGGAACATACCAGCCCTGCCCACTGGGGCTACTGCAAATAGACTCACTCCCAATCCCCTGGCCAACTGCAGATACTTGGGAGACCCAGCTACGATCAGCTGTACTTTTTCAGGTCCAGAACAACCACCCAGCTGAGCCCGAACTAAATGACTATGCTGCAGAAAAACTAGCTAAGTGAATGGCTATTTTTTAAAGCCACTATGCATTGGGGCACTTTGTTAGGCAACACAAACTAGCAAATATACAGCTTTTCCAACCGTGATTTCATGGGCCTGTTATACTCTCTTATTGTTGTTTGAATACAAGTGGGGCTTTCCTTTATCCAAAAATATGCCCATTATTTTTGCCCTGCCCCACATCTGCAATATCTGCTTCCTCTATTGTTAGACTTTAGGTATTCTTGAAGGCTCAGTGCTTCTCATCTATGCCCCTGTCTTAACTCTTAATCACATACGAATTACGTTGTAGCATTTAATGCTCGCTGATGTGATTTGTTTCTGATAATGTTAACTTTTCACAATGTCTTAGTCACTCTCTCATGGTCGAGACACAGGACTTGACATCCACCGTTTCAAGGAGGAGATGTTTATTTTGGCTCACAGTTGTAGAGGATCCAGTCTGTAGGCGGCTGGCTTCAGGGCAGAAGGCATGCATAGTGCAAGGGTTCTATAAAAGCAAGCTGCCCAGATCATGCTATCCTGTAGACAGAGAGTTATGGGAAGAGCCAGGAAGGGAGCTGTGCCCTTCCAGGTCACACCCACAGCTGTGCCCTGCCTTTTCCAAGAAGACCCTGCCTCCCAACAGCAAATCAGCCAAGACCCCCTCTCAGAGTCCCCACCTCTGAGCACACGGGGCTTTGGAGGTCTCCCCAAATAGAAACCACAACCTAAGTGTGCTATGTCCTGCATCCTCGATTAGGCTGACAGTCCTCCACAGGTGGGCGAAGGCTGTTCTTGCATTTGAACTCCACAACTTTTACCCTTGTATTACAAGCATAGGGTTGATGGAGTTTTGGTGCACTTCTGATGAAAGTTGGAAATCTAGTGGGTCTATGAAAACAGCCCTGCTGAGTCAGTTCTCACAAACGAACCTCCAGCTCAGTTCTGAGCTGGGACCTAGTTCCTCAAGCTTTTCCATGGGGTCTTGCTCATTCCCGTCTCAGCATAAAGTGATCCTAAAGGATGGAGGATGGTCTCTGGCCCCCACCCAATGCCATAGGGGATCAAGAGGCGCCCTCAACCAAAGCAAGTAATACTCTCTCGCCAAATCATTGCTGGACTCCTAAACTTCCTGGGGCCTTCTTGAACAGCCTGGAAAGTTTCTCTTCCCATTTCTGTGACCTTTTATTTGCTCCAGGCACTGGATTGGATAATCCAGACTCCCTGGGTCTTTCAGCCTTCACTAGGTCTTTCAAGTGAACTACAAAGCTCTGAGGGGAACACAGATAAAAAGCTTAGCATTGCAAATGAGGAGAGGCTGGGAAAAAGGTAAGTGCCTTTAAAGCAAGAGTGCTACAGACTGCTGCTGGAAGGTTACATTGCAAAGGTAAAGGCCAGGGTTCCTTGGTCTCATGGTTTAATCCCAGGGTTTGCTTTTCTTAAATAGCCAATAAGAAGCCAGCCATACATACTGCTGTCTACCTCCCGCCTTCAGACACTGCCTGCCAGAGCTGCATCCCGACCCCCGCACAGTTCCCTTGGCTAAGCTTGTTTCTCTCCTTATAATCTTGTTCATTTTATTTTCTAATAGCAAAGATAACAAGTTTCATGTTAGAAATTCACAAAAGCCCTGAGACCTAAAAGAGGCAGGAAATAAAAATGAGGAATATTGCACTTCCACGCAGTTAACCATGGATATCATCTTGGTACGTGTGATTAATCTATTACTTTGGTGTGCGTACTTCTCCAAAATTGTGATCACACTGCCTATTTTATTTAATAGCCTCCTTTATTTTTGCTTGAAAATAGGCTTTAAACATCTTGTGCTTTCTTCAGTTTTATCTACACTACCACTTTCCATAAACCTGATAGCATTTGAGTGGCCTAGGTAGGGGGGGGACTGCACTCTATCTAACCAACTCCCTGTCTTGCTGCTGAAGTTTCTGACCCATCTGTAGGACTGAGGTGACTCTGGTGGGGGGAGCTGGTGACCTGAGGCTTCTTCAGCACCGGACCTGGGTGAGTTTCGTGGGACCTGCCTCCTACCGAGGGTGCAGAGGAGCTACTGAGGGCCACTGGAGGGCCTCCTTCGGGCAGCTCTGTTCCAGAGAGGCCGGCCCTTCATTATGTTGAGACCTACCCCTCGCGGGCTCTTACCAGGCCCAAGCCTGCTTCTCTGCCTGCTCTGCCTCCTGGGGAGAGGCTCCCCTCCTTTCCTTATCCCTTCCTTTACTATGGTGGCACCCAAACACATATTGATATACCACACTGTATCAGAAGAGGGAGGCAGCAGAGGGCCTTGAGTGCTCTGGAATGTCCTAGGGAAGAAAGGCGCTTCTGCACTGTGATCTTCTCAGGCCGTACTCTCAGCAGAGCCTCCAAATCTCACCTCACTACAAGCCAGCACAGTGCCCATGCCCAGCCTTTCCATGAAGTGTCATAATGCTCTGCAACCCAGATACATTATTAGTTGATATATGTTTATCCAAGACACCCAACATGAAAGAAAGAAGTGAATCTGATACTGACAGAAAATGGCTATATCCTCGTGTCTCCATTCTAGGTCACCTTGGATTTCTCTCTCCTTCCCCATCTCCTCCTTTATTTTTTTCTCCCCCTCTGCCATTCTAGCCTGGCTTTGCTCCCCGCCCCCCCCTTTCCTCTGTTTCCTTCTTGCACTGTGCCATTTTTCCCCTTCTCCTTGGAGGGATGGGAAAGGTGCCCATTCAGTAATTCATGGAGCACACTGGAGCTTGGCTAATTGAAAGGTTTCTTTTAAATTTCTTAAAATCAGAAGAGATCCAGTAAAAAAAAAAAAAAAAAAAAAAAAAAAAAAAAAAAAAAAAAAAAAAAAAAAAAAAAAAAAAAAAAAAAAAAAAAAAAAAAAAAAAAAAAAAAAAGGTAAAACACAGAACTGTGAGCATTCCCCTGAGACACTAACAACATCATTAATGCAGCAGGAACTGTTGCTACCTTGAAAGTGAGGGCAAGTTTCCTCATTGATATGGAGCCCCATAGTGAGCAAGGGTCCCTAAATGATGAGAAAGGGGGAAGAGTGTGTGAACAGGAGCTTGGCCCAGTCACTGGGAGCCCACAGGCACAATCATGGCCAACATAGCCCCTTCCACCCTGCCTCTGGTGCTCCTGGGGAGTAGTTAACATGGAAGAGAGAAGAGTTTCAGCTTCTCTGCTGGCAGGCTCAGTGCTTGTGTTGGTCAGCTTTCTGGTACTATCATAAAACATTTGGGATCATCAAGTTACAAAGAAAAGGCTCACAGTTTTAGAAGTCTCAGTTTGCGGCCTACTGACTCCATTGTTTTGGGTCTCTAATGGGAGAGTGTGTCAGAGAGAAATGCTTGCCTCATGACCAGGAAGCAAAAGAGGAAGAGTTGGGGCCCACAATCTTCTTGGAAGGCTCACACCTAATGGCTGGAAGCCTCCCACCCTAG
>PVKA01047860.1:0-14093 GCA_004027165.1 Ctenomys sociabilis
AGGAGGAGCAATCACCTCTTGGGGAGCTGATCACCCTTCATACTCATGGACTTCACTTGAGCTGCAAAACCAGACCCAAGACAATGAGCAACTGCCTCTTGCAACCCCATACAACCTGGCTGGCCTCTTTACTTGATTAATGGGAAGTCTGATCTTTGTCAGAGCTGTGTCCTGTCCTTTCTTCTGCACAAACTGAAGCTCTTCCCATTTTTCTTGTCCTTCTCAATTAAATCTGTTACCTATGAGTTCACACTGCTGTTTCCCTTTTAGTTTACATTGTCTTGGGAGCAAGGACTCATGCTAGACCCATTCTAACTGAAGGTCTGAGACAAGACAACCAGGATGTGGGTAAGGACTAAGGACAGGATTTTAAATCATTGGCACATAGGCCTTGGCTGCAGGCTCTGCCTTTTCACAGTTAATGGTAAATTCTCTCCCAGAACATGTGATGACTTGTACGGTTACACAGAAACTCCAGACTACGCAGGGGCAAATTGGCAATAAGTAAAAGTTTGTGCAACAGCGGGTGGAAAACAGAAAAGCAGACTCCTCCCTCTCTCTGCACATAAGATTTCCCTTGTGTTTCCCAGTTTCATAGTAACTCTTTGTAACTGAGCAAAATTTTCCAGTGTGATTAGGATTTTTGATGAGATTATAACTACTATATTTGTGTGGAGGGTATTTTTTTCAACCAAGCTCTTTGTACTTTTTGTTTGTTTGTTTTGGGGATTTTTTTTGTTTGTATTTCTTAAAGAGAGTACAAATTAGAATTAAAATGGAAAAAGCTACACATTTTATAGAATTTCACTTAACAAAGAAATATGAATTTCACAGTATTTGTTGTAATACATAGTGTTGTATTCTAACCAGTTATTCATATTATCAAATATATGCATGTAAAATTGGAAGAAAAAATGCATAAGAAATTAAGAAGAGAAGAAGTACAAGCAATTGAAAAAAGGAGATGAAACAAATTAAAGCATTAACTGCTCCTTTCCATAGATCAGCAGAAATGCACAGTATAACTAACTGTCCAAACCATCCTGCTCACATAAGCACATAAATATCCCCCCCAACTCCCTCTCCCATCCTTCTCATTCATTTTGAATATATTCAATCCCTTTTCCCAGTATCTACTGTGCTCTTCAAATTCCAATTTTTTTTTTCAGCTTCTCACACTAAGGAGACAATACAATGTTTGTACATGCAGATCTGATTTATTTCAGTTAAGAATATAGTTTCAGTCTCAGTGGAATAAACACTTCCTTGGCAAGCGCTTGGGCCTGAGTTCAATCCCCAGTTCCACCAAAAAAAACAAATTAATAAGAAGAATAAGAATATAGTCTTGGGCTGGCCTGATAGCTATGCAGACTAATGCAACTGCTTAGGCAGAGTGCAGTGGCCAGGGTTCCATCCCTGGCCTGCTGTCCTGGCTTTGCCCCAGGACACATTGAGATGGTGATTGAGATTGGGTGTGGTGGTGTGCACCTGTAACCCCAGAACTTGGGAGGCTTAAAACAGGAGAATCACTACAAGTCAGACCTATGTAGTGAGGCCCTATAGACCCTGTAGACTCTGTCCTAAATACAGAGAGGAGAAAAAAAGTATATTCTCTAGTTGCATCCATTCACTGATGAAAGACTCAAATTTATCTGGTTTTATAGCTGAATAATATGCTATTGTGTAATAATACCACATCTCCTTTATCCATTCTTCAGATAGTGGGCCCCAGGAGTGGGTCTGGTATGGCATGCCAGGGATCAAACCCCAGTCCCTGCATCCAGCTAAGCAGAAGCTTTAATCTGCTGAGCTATCTGGCTGGCCCTTAATCCTAGCTTTTGAAGGAATCTCCACACTGATTTCCATACTTGTTGTACCAGTCTGCACTCCCACCAACAGTGCATAAGGGTTCTTTTTTCTTCACAGGCTCTCCGACATTTGTTATTGGCTGACTTCTTGATGTTAGCCATTCTTTTGGGGGTGAGACGCAATCTCTGTTTCAATTTGCATTTCTCGAATGACCAATGATGTTGAACACTTTTTCATACATTTACTTCCCATTTGTATTTCTTTCTTTGAGAAGTTTATATTCATGTTAGATGCCCATTTTTTGATTGGGTCTTTGCATTTGGGGGCCTAACTGTAATTCTTCATATGTTCTAGATAAAAGACCTTTGTCAAAGGGACAGTCAACTATGATTTTTTCCCAGGTTGCAGGGTACATCAATGTGGGTTGGAAGGTATTTTCTTTCAGGACCTGAAATACTTCACTCCAAGCTCTTCTTGATTTGATGGTTTGTATTGAGAAATCTGCTGTGATTCTGATGGGTTTTCTATTGTAGGTGATCTTTTTCTTTTCTCTGGCAGCTTTTAATATCCTATTCTTTTGCTGAATTTCTGAGATCTTGATTATTATGTGTCTAGGTGTACATTTATTGTGACTAGGATTGTGTGGAGTTCTATATGCCTCATTTAGCAGTTTGTCATGTTCTTTACTCATGTTTGGAAAATTTTTTGCTAACACTTCTGCAAACGGTCTTTCTATGTCATTTGTGCTGTCTGCTTCTTTGACACCTATTACTCTTCTATTGTTTTTCTTTGCATCATCTTGTAGCTGTTGGACTGTTATTTCCTGTTATTTCTTTATTAATTTTAAGAGATCTTTTTCTTCACATTCATTTGCTGCGACACTGTCTTCGAGGTCTGAAAGTCTATCTTCAGTTTCATTCAAGCAGTTTTGCCAGCTTTCAAGGGAGTGCTGAATTTCTTGGATATCTTTCTGAATCTGTTTCATGCATTCTAATTCTTTCCTAATTCATTCAGTGAACTATTTCCATCATTTTTGTATTCTCCTCTATTTTTCTATCTATGGCTTCTTTAGCTGTGCTGAGCAATTCTTTCACATTTGTTGTCTTTTCTTTTTGGACCTGAGAGATTATTTCTGATCTTAGTTCTTCTATAGCCTGATGGATTTGTTTCTTTACTTCAGTTGCTATCATTTCAGAGATTTCAGGTGTGTGATTTACAAGTTCTTATATATCACTGTCTCCTGGATTTGTTCAGGGTGGGCTAGAAGATTGAGGTTGACTTTTGCTCCTTTTATTTTGACATTTTTGCAGCGCCCAGTAATCACCCAGACAGAGTAGTTCAGGTTGCCCAGAGTCTTCCAAAGTTCTTAAGTGGTACCAGAAAAGCTTCATGCCTGTGTACACTGGGCCCACAGATCACAGCTCTCCTGGCTTTCCTTGGCCTTGTAGTTTGCACAAAATAGTCTGAGTACCAAAGTTCACTTCCTAACCATCACTAGCTGAAATGTGCCTTACTTGCTCAAAACTACTAGCAGTTGATCCCCCTTGGTGTTCAACATGAAAAATAAACAAACAAATAAATAACTAAATCACTCAGTTTAAGGAGAAAAACTGTATCATACTTTTCATTTTATCTCTTCATCTTAATTAAATTAAACTTAAACTTCAGTTAAAGCTATATGTAAAGAGCTTGGAAATAGTTACTATTTCTTTACTAGTAACTCTGAACCCAGGGGAAAGTCACCAGCTTATTTTAGAACTGTAAGTGAAGACCTAAGGCAACTACTGCTGCCAGCAATGAAAAGACAGAAAGGTGAGAACCAGAAGCCATAGTTGCCTGGAGTCAGGGCTCTGCATTCAGGAGCAAAGGTAAGAAAATGTGAACAGTAATTAAAAATTACTGAAGCCTTAGGATGAAGAATTTAAAACAACAGGACCCAATTACAGGAGGATTCCTATACTCTTTGAATTTTACTTGGCTTTCACAGTAAGTATCAGAGAAAAGTCCCCTAGTGCCTCCCACTGGAAGATGACCAAGAGACCATTTTTGTAGTGCCCCATTCTCACTAACGAGATCTACCCTCTGGAGGAAGTAGGTGCCCAGAGCTCGACCTGCGGGGGTTTACAAGAGACCAGCTGATGATGATGGGAGTGAAGACCAACTGAAGAGCACTTTAGTTTTCTATGTGGGTAAAGAAATGTACCCATCTCCAGTCCATTCTAACCATCCTGTCCAAAGAGATGGGTAGGGGAAGGACGTGTTCTGAGAAATACTCATGACCTTCACAGGTCAGTGGCACAGACTCGCTAAGCAACTGAGACTTGATTATAGTGATATAGGGGAATGAAACTACCAATCTCAAACTCTGGGACAATTTTGTGTTCTCTGAAACCAAAGAATGAATTTTAGGAACAAAGGAAGTTAAAGCAGAATATGTTTATTGGGGGAAAGAAAGCTTCTGTCTCAGAGAGGCACAGAAGGACCTGAGGGGGTTGCCCAGGAATCTGTCTTTTCCAGGGATTTTTATAGAGCAAAATCATGAGGTAAGGCAGGTCTACGGTGAAAAATGTTGTGGGCAGCTGACTTAGAAATAGTCTGGGAACTGGCACAAAATTATGGTCAACCAATAATATTACAGGCACAACTGCTCAGGTAAAGTTGATTTCACCCAGGACTACGGCTACAGAGATGGCCCAGTGGTCTAAGTGTGTGCAAAGCACCTGGGTTCAGTCCACAGTGCCACATGCTGCACAGGCCAGGACCCCTGTGGTGCAGCGCGGGTCCTGGAAACTGGGCACGTGGCGCATACCTGCAAGGCTGGCGAGGCTGAGACAGGAGGATCACTAAGTCTAAGCTGCTTAACGAGACCCTACGCCAAAAAAATAAATAAAATTTAAATCCAGAAACAAATGGGGAAGCCAGTCAAGTAGCAAGTGGGGAAGAATATAAAACAGGGGTTTGTCCAGCAGAGGTTGAATTAGCAGCTTTTCCAAACTTTCTCAAGGTGATTCTCAATCCTTTAGGCGCTTGTCTTTCCACTTGCGATCTGGCCCACAGAACGAGTGTCTGTCTCTCCACAGCTGCAGGGTATCTTGCCTTCTATACTGGCACCATTTGAGGACCTGCCCTGTCTGACTGCCTGTACTATTTCTAAGTCAGCTGCCCACAACATTAGCACCATGGAACACGTCCTCCCAGTCTCAGCCCCAACAAATTTTTAAAAGTCTAATTTTGCACTAAAATGATAGGACATACTAGAAGACAAAGGAAAACAATTTGCAGATACAAATAAAACATCAGAAAAAGATTTGGTGGTGACGTTACAATGATCAGAAGTGGAATATTAAAGAATAATGCTTAATATGCTAATCTTAGTTACTTTTTACTCAGTGCTGGGAGAAATACCTGACACTCAAAAGAAGGAGGGGGCTGGGGAGATGGCTTAGTGGAATAAGCACTTCCCTGGCAAGTGCAAGGGCCTGAGTTCGATCCCCGGTTCCGGGGGGGGGGGGGAAGGAAAGATTATTATTTAGCTCACAGTTACTGGAGGGTTCAGTCCATATTCTGCTGGCTCCAAGGCAAATGGCACCAGTTTGTGCATCAGAAAACAATGAGCAGCAGAGGAGGAGCAGCAGCTGCCGCTCTTCTCCAGGGCAAGGAGCTCCTCCAAATGGAGTGGCTGCAAATGTCTTTCTCAATTCCTGGGCCCTTCCCTCTGCAGGGCTCTAGAGAACTGCCAGAGCTGATTGAGCCAAGTTGACACAATGTATCAGCTAAAACACTATGCTGATTTCGCAATATAACCAAGGAGATGGAAAACCTAATCGGGAACCAAAAGAAAATGACAGTGATGCATATTTTTTTATCCCAGCATTCAGGAGACTAGGGAGAAGCGTACTAAATTTGGGCCCAGTCTAGGCAATTTAGTAATTTAGCAAGACCCTGTGTCAAAAAACAAAAAAGTTAAAAACAAAACAAAAAGCCTGGGGTTGTAGCTTGGAGCATTTTCATGGCATGAATTATAATGTCTCATCTCTTAATTTTTTATCTTATTATAATTTTATTTGAGACTTCTCTCTTTCCTTCTTTTCACTCTCACCAAGTTTGTCCATTGTGTTTACATTTTTAAAACCAAAGTGCCTAGTTGGATGATCTTTCTTTTTTTGTGGTCTCTATTCCATTTTTTCTGCTCATACCTTTATCACTTCTTTGTCTCTACCAATTGTGGCCTTGGTTGTTTTTTACTAGTTCCTTGAGGTACAAAGTTAAGATAATTGTTTGATGTCTTTCTTTTACTTAGGTACTGACCACAATAAGCTGCCATTTTAGAACTGATTTCACTGCACTTGTAAGTTTTGATATGTTGCATATATATATCTGTCTCAAGGTATTTTTAGATTTTCTTTTTTTTTATTCACTGGTTGTTCAGAAAGGTGTGATTAAATTTCCATGTATTTGTGAATTTCTAGGTTTTTTATTCCTGTTACTGATTTCTTGTTTGATAACACTGTTGCTATATATACTTGATATTATTTCAATCTTAATTGTGTTAAGACTTAAATTGTGACCTAATGTTGGTCACTGTAGGCACCTGGGCTAGAAATATTACAGGCAGTCAGGCCTTCAAAGGAGATAATATAGAAGACAAGATATCTTGCTACTGTGGGACAGGCCACAGGACAAAAGAGTAAACCAATGCAGCCACATACCTCCCTAGGGGTGAGCATGAGGTATTAATATTCTAAATAGGTAGCAATCACATTGAAAAAGCCTGAAAGAGTTGCTAATCCAATATTAATATTGGGCAATATCTAATATTGCCCTATAGGAAGGCCCCTGTTCTGTATTCTTGTCCGCTTTCTATTTAACTGGCTTCCCCATTTGATCCTGATTTAATCAATTTTACCTGACCAAATGTGCTTGTAGTCTTATTGGTTGACTATATTTTGCTCTCCCTCATGTGCGAGTTCCCATGTTTTTCAACTTAGGCCCACCTGCTTTGGTTTGTGTCTAGCATGCAGGCATGGGGTGAGGACTTCTGGAGTTTGTAGTTAACTCGTGATTCACTGGGACGATGGGTGATCCAAGGCTGGGATTATGGGTGTGAGTACTTCCCCCAGCCAGCCTGCGTGTAACATAAGAGAGACAGAGACGGACTTCCTGTCTGTTGCTGTTGCTGCTGCTGCTCCTCCCTTTGGCTCCTCTTGCTCTTTGCTGCTACCATGAGCTGCTGCTCTCTGCCATGTGCCCCTCTGCCTTGGAGCCAGCCGAGTATGGACTAAACCTGCAGTAACTGTGCGCTGAATAAACTTTCCTTCCTTCATTTTAGGTGTCGGGTATTTGTCCCAGCAACAAGAGAAGAATAACTGAGACACCACCTCACCTCATGGTTTTGCACTATAAAAACCCCTAGAAACAGCAGATACCTACGACAACCCACTCAGGTCCCTCCTCTGTCCTCTCAGACAGGAGTTTTCTTTCCCACAAATATATTCTGCTCTTAACCTCCGTTGTTCGTAAAACTCATTCTTTGATTTTAGAGAACACAGACTTGCCCCAGGTATCTTTTAGATTGGGATTTTGATTCGTCTGTATCACTAACATATAATCTTATCTGCCTTAGAGAATTCTCTTGAAAAGAATGCATATTTTTCTCCTGTTGGGTGGATTATCTATACACGAATGTTGAGTCCTTTTCACTTAAGATGTGGTTCAACTCTAATATTGCCTTATTTTCTGTCTGAATTATTTATCAATTGCTCAAAGAGCTATGAAATCATTATTACGGTATCAGTTTAGTTCTCCTTCAAAATCTATTAATACTACATTTAAATATTTTGGTCCTGTGATGCTGGTTGCATATATATTTACAATTATTACATAATCTTGATGACTTTACCTTTGTAACATTGTATAAGATATTTCTTGCCTTTAATATAGTTACTGATTGGCAGCCTATTCTTTCCTGATCCTAGTTCACCACCTGTTATCTTTGTGCTGCTGTGTTTGTAATGGTATCTTTCTCCATCCCTGCAATTACACTCTTGTGGCCCTTAAAGCTGATGTGACTCTCATGTGGACATGTGGACACTATGTAGTTATGACATTAAGCCCATATGTTTTGCCACCCTTTAGTTGAATTTGGTTCATTTATATTTACCAGAAGTTTTTGCTAATGAAGATATACCATTAATCTGTTAATTACTTTTCAGATTTTTTTGTAGTTTACTTTTTATTTTCTTCTCCTATTATCTTTACTGATATGATGATTTTTGATAATAGTTTTCATATTTTGTGGATATAATACAGGTATTTACTTTGTAGTTACTATGAAACTTATGTTGACTACCTTATAATTACATCAGTCTACTTTAATTTAATTCAATTGCATATAAAAACTCTCAGGGCCAGGGAGATAGCCCAGTGCACAAGGTCCTGAGTTCAATCCCCAATACCACCAAAGCAACAACAACAAAACTTCTGTATGTTTACTCCCACACCGCAATTTATATTTTTTGATGATTTTAATATTATCAAACTTGTATCACTATGGTTATATCAGTATTTTTTATTTTACTCTTTATACCTGAATTATATAGATCATTTACACAACTCTGTTCCACCACTGAGTGTTGTACAGTTGTATATATAGCTATATTTAGAATGAGTTTTATCCTTTCCAACTGTATTATGAATAAACTACTGGAACCAACTAAGTTGGTCTTTGAACCTGCAGAACTGCCTGCTATACAAATCTGACTCATGTATTTCATTACAGTAACAAAGAATGGACTAATACACCATTACAAATATTTACTATTTATTATTCACATGGCACATCATAAATGCTAAAAAAATGGTAACTGGTACTACTATCATTATTCTTTTTGTTATATTCCACTATGAACTCTCCAGGGACCATCTCACCATGGAGGACCAGAGATCACTGGAGGTGGCAGGGGATGAGGAACTGTTTGTACCTGGGGAGGTTAACTCTACTTGGCCTTGCAAGTCCACCTGCAGAGGCCCCAGCATCCAGACTCCTTGGAATGGCCCTACTCAGAGTAGAATGAACCTTCTCTAGTTTGACTGACTTCTGAAACTTTGCATCAGTTTCTGTGGTGTGAGTCATGGATAATTCCAGGCAAACTCAATGGTGCATTTCAAACAGAAGCAACGAATTACTTAATCACTGACACAAAGACAAAAAGAACAGCTGAGAGACTTTTTTATAAACGTCATTATCTTAGAAACCCATTCTTTTTTTTTTTTGCAAAACCCATGAAAAAGCTAAATGCTGGATTTGGTGACATATGCTTATAATCCCGGCACTTGGGAAGTAGAGGCACAGGGATTGTCATGAGTTTGAGGAGAACCTGGGCTACGTAGTGAATTCAAGGCCAGCCTGGACTACAAAGTAAGACCCTGTCTCAAAAAAATCAAATCAAATCAAAACAAACTTAGGCACACCACAGTCTACAGGGTCTCACTGCACAGAGTGGACTCATAGTGATCGTACTGTTTTCAGCATCCCACGCACTGGGATTACAGAGGCTGAAAGTCCAAGATCAAGAAGCCACCAGTGGAGAGGACCTTCTTGCATTGTAGTACGACAGGAGGCCTCTCATAGCAGAAGAACGAGAGAAGGCAAAGGGAGAGATCAAGAAGGGGCAAGCTCAGTCTCACCATTCTAGACCCACTGCTGTGACAACAGTATTATTTTAGGAAGAAAACCATTTGGAAAAAAAATGAAGTTCCTTATCTTTACATGTTTCAGTGTTGTTACCTTTTGACTCTGGGCTGTGGGAAAACTATACACCAGAGTGGCATCTCTCAGAGAACTTTTCAAGAAATAAAACAAGAAATAGCCAGTTATAAGGAAGATGCTAGAGCAATTATTGACCTGGCTGTTTACAGGAAACTCAAGAACTGGTCGTATGAGTCGTTGGCCCTTTTTGTTGACACTGTCGGATCTAGAATGAGTGGCTCCAAGAACCTAGAAGAGACCATCAAACACATGTACAAAAATCTGCAGAAGGAGGGGCTGGAGAATGTCTACCTGGGACCAGTCAGAATACCCCACTGGAAAGAGGTAGAAGAGTCTGCAATGATACTGGCCCTGAGAATTCACAGGCTGGCCATTCTGGGGCTTAGTAGCAGCACTGGGACTCCAAGTACTATTTGTCTTTTCAATTTGCTACCTATTTTATACAACTAATGTCACTAGAGTAATTCCTTACAATATGCATGCTCCCTATAATAATTTCTGTGATAGAAAGAAAAATATAATAATTTCCCCTTGTAAAAACAATTTTTTTAGAAAAGCTGAAGTTCTACTAAAAGCTAATATGCAAGGCCAAAAGGCTGAGGAAAATAAAATCCACAGAAATGCAGAATACTCTCTGAAGCTGGGGCTAGTTCGTTCCCTTTCAATCTATTACAAAAACAATACATGTTCTGCAGTGGAACACTGGAAAACCACCTAAGAAAAAGGGGTGAAACTACCTTTCACTTCCATGTTTTTGTTTCTTCTTTTGCAGTGCTGGGCACAGACCCTAGGGCCTTGTCCATGCTGATCCAGTAGTCCACCACTGAGCTGTATCTTGCCCTTAAGTTGTGCAAGCCAAGTAAAGTTACTATTAAGCCGTGGCACACTCCCTTTTAGTAGTTTTGCTCTACACATTTTTACATGGCTTGTTATATGTACCATTTTATATCCTGCTCTTCAATAACATTGTTTTTGCTTCTTCATTGACATACAGTTATTGTATGTATTCACATGGTAGGGTCAGAGTCATCATATGTGTATACAAAGCAGGCTAATTAGCATTTCTACCTGTGTTAGTCATCTTTCTATTATGACTTATGATTAACTTTTTAAGAGAACAGACTCATTTTGACTCTCAGGTGTGGTGGGTGTGGGCCATGATTGAGTGTCCCCACTGCTTTTGTGCCTGTGGTAAGGCAGCACATTCTGGCAGGAGAGAGTAGTGAACAAAACTGCGCAGCTTTTCCAGGGAGCAAAAGAGTGAGGAGGGGCCAGGGTGTCAATATCCACTTAAAAGCCTTACACACCAAGGCTTAAGTAGTCCCTGCTGGACCCCAGCTCTTACAGGCTCTGCCCCCTGCCAACAGCCCCCTGCTGGGGATGAGGATTTGGGAAGTGTGACGGCTAATTAATTAATTGTCTACTTGAGTTGGGAGTGCCCAGCTGAAGTAAGTCAACATATTTCTGGATATGGAAGATCACTTTAACAAGAATTGATTAGGAATGATATAAAATGGAGAATGGGGAGAAAACATTTCTACTGAGCTTCCCTGGAGGAGCTTCTGTGGGATCTGCATTTCTTCAGATGAGTTTCAAGCGTTCTCTTCAAAAGAGCTTTGATTGATTTCTTTCTTCAGGGGATCTTCAGTCCTCATCTTCATCTTGGATATCGCTTCCTGGATTTAAGGGCAGACTCCCCAGTATTCTGGCACAGATCCTTCAGTCTTTTGGTACAGACACTTCAGCTTCCAGCACTAGTCCTTGGCCTTTTCAGCACAGATCCTAGATTCTTGCGCTTCTTGATATGCACTTGCACAGCACATTGCCATGGGCTCCAAGCCTCCATGGGGTCCTTTGTGTGTCCAGCATACAGGAAGACATTTTGTACTCTTCTACACATGATTCTAGCACTAATTTAGAAGCTATTTACTGTATCGCCCTAAGTATAGGCCCATCTTCAACATATCCTAAGCTTTCGGAACCATAGTCACCCTACTGGGCTACTGGATGAAATCTTTCATTTCTCTCTTGTAATTATATTTTACAAAGATACAAGTCATTTGCATTCTTTTCACACGTTCATTGAGAAAAAATTAAATGTGAATAAAACAGGAAAGATTAAAATGTAGTAACATTAATTTCTCTCAAATGCAATAAATAAAAAGAAACCTAGAGTCACTCTCTCCCAGATGTCTTATGGGGTAAAACCTCACAAATATCTCTGTAGGTACTAAGTACTTTATAAGATTATTTATAATAGTTACCAAAAGAATCATATATAAAAAGAGTACAGGAAATCAGTCCCACACTATAGACCAAAGAATCCAGCTGAGGGTCTGAATGCCATGACAATGTTCTATGTGAATGCAGCTGAGGACCTAGAGCTCATAACAATGTCATTTCTCACACAGACTAAAAAATCACACAGCACTGCTGCTTCCACAGAAATCTGCTCAGACACAAAAGCCAGCACAAACCCTGCCTCACGATGTCCAAGTCACACTCAGAGTATCATGCAGAATGGGAGGCTTTGCTCCAGATACTTCAAAATATTAACGATTTCCACTCTCTAGTGGATTTAAATAAATTTGCACATTTATTAGAATACCTAGTCAGGGAGACAATTCAGCAACTTAAGTGCCTGACTAGCAAATGCAACCCAAACACTAACCCTAAAAAAAAATTAAAAAAAATAAAACTATTCCCAAGCATTCTAAGATCTGATTAACTACAATGATTACTTCATTACTAATTTAATTTACATTTCTGTATCAGTAACGGTGGTGAAACTTTTCTGTCTTTATTAGCACCCTCAGATTTCTATTCTTTGTATCTGACCATTTAAAACCTTTTCTTTTGGAAGGTTATTAATTTGAAGCATACTTTGAAAGTGAAGCAAATTATCACTTTCATTGTAATTATAAATGTGTTTTGGATGTTGTGGTTCCTCTATGTCTTCAGAGCTTTAAATTTTTGTCATACTGAAATTTATAGTTTGTCTAAAGTCACACTCTATCAGCATGTTTTATTTTTACCTTCTGAGTTTAGATCTTGACAAGAAAGTCACCTTTGCGCCACCATTATTTTTAATATTCTGAAATTTATTATAGGAGCTGATCATTTGACTTTGTATTCTGCTCCATATAATGGTACAAGATTGAACATCTTGGCAATATCCCCTTAGACAGTACATAATAATTTTTATAGGCTGTTGGGTTCTACGTGTTAATGTTTTCCCCACATTGAAGCTTTTCTCCAATAACTCCAGATACTCCCCTCAAATTCTCATTTCTTGTGACTGTATCTACTTAAACAAAATTTGGGGTTTTATTTTCCGATTATTTCCTACATACACGACTCCATTTCCAATGTTTTCTAATTCTGACTTGTATTGTTCTGTTTATATTCCTTGATATTTTATTTCACTTTGGTGACAGTATGTTATAGTTGTGATCTATCCGTATATTCTTGTGATATTTTCAACATTTATAGATAAATTATTTTACTTCTCTTCTTTCCTAATAGTGAATTTGTATTACATTCCACTTAGTTTTCTGTGACCATTTCTGTAATGGTCAGGGTGGTTTTTCTAAGAGCTCCCTCTTCTGTTACTTTTGTGAAATGCTTGAAAAGTCAGCAATTCGCTGGAGAAAGCCAGGGTTGTTCAGTTTCAACATTTCTTGTACCCTACAGCATTCCAAGGGCTCTCCAAATTTACAAAGAACTTCACACAAAATCTTCTATTGCAATGGACAAAATCCTGCCCAGGGTTATGGCCTGTTCTGTGACTGGCTTTCAATCAGCATGTCTTGGATATTGGGAATGCTTTATTCTCAGGTCCTCTGCTTTCTTCCAGGTCCTTTACTCCCCATTTTGCTTTAACAATTACTGAAACTATACAGAACAGTAGAAATTTTCACTGCTTATATACTTTTCCACTCATACACATTTTATGAAATAGGAGTTTTAAAACTGTTAGATGTTAAAATTTTAAATGTACTTCAGTGACATAGGAAAACTGAAAGGGAGAACTGAAAGTGGGAAATTCCTGTGAAACAGAGAGGACCATCCCATATAAATAGCCCATACTCATGGAGGAAGGACACTCAAACTGCAGACCTTTAGAGACTTTGCTCCATCGTGCAGGTAATAGACAACACCATTCCAGTTTTCATCATGGCCAGCAGATGTGTCCTCCAAATTGCTCTCCTGGTGTCCTTCACCACATCTCCTTCCTTGAGCTACAACTTGCTTCAACTCCAACAACAACAACACAGCAGCACTTTGGCCAGTCTGGAGCTTCTGAAGCAGATGAATGGAAGGCCTGACTATTGCCTGGAGGACAAGATGGACTTCAAATTCCCTGAGGAGATCAAGCAACAGCAATTCCAGAAGGAGAAGGCTGCTCTTCTCATTCGTGAGATGCTTCAGAACATCTTTGTTATTTTCAGAAAAAATGTCCTAAACACCCCATGGAATGAGACCATTGTGGAGAACCTTCTTGTTGAACTCCATC
>PVKA01047861.1:0-14092 GCA_004027165.1 Ctenomys sociabilis
TAGAGTCTAGGGTACATGGTAACATTCAGATGGGAAAATTGAGGCACAATCACATCCCAGAAGGTCCTGTTATTATATTGACACCCAGTAAATTAGCCAACACATATTAAGTCCTTGCTGTATGTTGTGCATTATTCTAAACCACCTTATGCTTTAGGGTCCTCAAACTGTCCATATGTGGTAGGCCTGATATCCTTATTTTACAGGTGAAGCTAAGAGAGGTTGGGTAACTTGACAGTGAGGTCATCCAGTTGATAAGTGAATAGTAGAGCTGAAGTTATTCAGGCCAGCTGATTTTAGAGCTTGCACTCAAATGTTTCCCCAAACTGTAAGACCAGTATAGCTCCATTCTGTGCCCAGAGGTAAGCTGGTGCAGTGGGAATGTACTCCAAGAAATCACACACACACACACACATACACACACACGCATGCACGCACACCTACCCATACTTGTGTGTATGCATAGCCCCATAGTCCTGAGCAAGCATTGTTGCATACACATAATTTCTCTTGTCTTCCCCTACTCTCCATAGGAGCATGCACAGATTATTTGCATGGAAGGATGGAAACCAGACCTCTGTCCTCTGACTTGAATGGGCAGTGCTTAAGCTTCTCTGCCCCTCTCATCGTCTTTCCTCAGTACTCTCCTGCCCTCCAAGTCTCTATCCCAGCCTCTTCCTGGCCCTTGGCTGCAGCCTGTAGCAGCAGCTGACTCCACTTAAATGCTGGCAGTCCCTGTCCCAGATCAAAGGCAGGGCAGCTAATTGTGCGTCTTAACGAGCCCCCCTTCTCCTCCAGGCAGCCCAGCTGGCTATGGCTCCACCCCTCCTCCCCTCCAGCTGGCCAGATGGCACAGTGCCTGCGTCTGCCCCAGACAGTTGGGGCCAGAACCGAAACTGGGGCCCTGCATGAAAGCTGGAGGGGGTGGGGGCAGACTCTGTAGGCTGGACTTCTCTGAGGCCTGGATGCGTAGAGCAGAGGGTGACTATACAGACTCTGCTTGAGCACCTCTATGGGTGGGTATGACAGCTGTCAAAGGCCATGGTGGTGAGAAGGATATCTTGAGTTGCACGGAATAGGGGTGTTCACTACAGGCTGTGGATTTCATCTATCTAGATTCCTCCAGGCCTGCCCTTGAACATGACAGAGTCTGAAAGATGATGCTTAGCTCTGTATGCCCTTCCCCCACAGGACCAGCCTCTTGCTTTTCCCTAATACAAAGTACAAGCAGGGTTACAGGAATTGGAAACTGGGCTACACCATTTCTTTCTTGACAACTAGGTACCCTTGGGACCAGCGTCCTTCAGCAGAAAATTGCTGGCTCTAGGGAGCTGAGAGAGCTGGCTGTGGGTCTGGGTCTATAACCCATGTGACCTTGGGCTTTCCTATTTGTATAGTACAGTGTATGATTGGTAGCAATTGTGGCAGGGTGATCTCTGGGGTCTGGGTTGCCTGTAGAGATCTGAGTATTGCCATGTGTCCTAGAGTAGGCTAATGACTCCCCCAGCAATAAGAGAAGTGCTCAAAGTTCCAAAGATAAAAGGCTGGGGATAAATGCAGGGTGTGCTTCCCAGGGACTTGGGTCCACCCTCCTCCTTTAGGCCCCACCAACCCAGAGCAGTTTCTGCTCCCCTGCAGCTCTTGCCAACTTCTGGGATCCCTTTGAAGGCTCCAGCCCAATCCTGTCCACTAACATCTGCTCATGGCTGAGTCCCTTATAGAAAAACTGAGTGCTGAGGTACTATGAGCTGGAAAGAGAACACACAAAAGGAGTCTGCTTTGAGGGCAGCCAGTAGCCTAAGTGATTTATTTTAGAGTGGATCATCAATCCTTGGGTGCTTTCCTTGATCAGGGTGAAACAAAAAACAATGGCTTGAAAATGCAGCAGGAAAAAAAATGCAACAGGAGTGAGTGAGGTCAAGCAGGAAGAACTTCTCAATAAAAATGAATATTTATGTAGTTTGTACTATGAGTAAAATGCTATTCTAAACACTGTGTTTAATAACTCATTTAATTCTTAGAATAACAAGAAGGCCAATAATAATAACTCTATTTTAAAGGTGAGGAACAGAGGTACAGTGAGATCAAGTCATTCGGCCAATGTCACATAGCTAGTAACCGGAAGAGATGAGATTTAAGCACAGGCAATCTAGTTCCAGAGATCAGTTCTTACCTGCCAAACATCTTGTCTGGCGATCACCATCACATTGTTGTTGCTGTTTTCTGTTGGTCTTTGCCTGGGCAGGAAGAGAACAGGGCTCTGTGAACAGGAGTGAGGATCAGGTAAGAATGGGCTAGGGTCTCTGTCCCAGCCTGGTTGGCTCTCTGGGGTCTGTGTGTCCTCCAGGTCTCTGAAGCTGGGGTAGAAGGACCCAGACTTTTTATTTCTTCTGAATCTCTAGCTTCCCTGGAGGCTGTGAGCCTCCTCCCAGGTGCTAGTCTTCTCCCACAAGGCCCATGGCACAGGTAGATTCTCCTCCCTGGGTAGGGATTATTCTTGCTGCCAGGTTCTCCCAGTGCCTGTCTTCTCTGCGGTCCAGAGGCTGGGCAGAGACTTGTACCACAAACTGCTCCTAGCTCATCCTTTCTCAGAGTCAGAATAAACACAAAATAGGCTGCAGGCCTCAGAGCTGAACCCACTTCTGCAAGTAGGCCACGTCTGCCGTAGGTCCACAGGTCCAGGGCACTCCCGGAGGATGGCTCAAGTGGGACCACAGAGAAGGAAAGCAGTATAGCTGGCCAGGCTGGCTCAGCTCCAAGCCCCTGAGAATGGCTGAGTCAGGGGGTCTTCTGTCTTCTGAGCATCAGTGGAAGTCTTCCTCCTTGGTTTGCAGTACTTCTATAGGCTGGGCCCATGGAGGTCCCTTGGTCATCCCTCAGATGTCTTCAGCTACCCTTGACACCACAGGCAAAGCGGTGGCCATTTTGGAGTGACTTTCAGGTATATCCTGTGAATGAGGACAGGGACCATCAACGAAGGTTATAGGCTCACCTGGAAGGTAGGTACATACTTGCTGGTGTGGGCAATCTTGGGTCATGACACTTTAGGAACAGGCTACCTCCTTTTATTTATCGTCTTACCCACTATCATTGCCTGGGGCCAGGAATTCCATCACTGATACTTTACTCTTTAGGTTAAAGTTTGCCTTCTTTTTGCAGGCTATTTATTTATTTATTTATTATTTTGGAGCCAGGAATCAATCTAAAAACCTCAGTTTACCAGGCAGGCACATGCCACTGAGCTATATCCCCATTCCCTATGCAGGCTATTTTAAAATAGCAGGTAAAGTCATGAAAGGTAATAGATGAAATCCCTGATTTGGAAAAGAATATGTTTACTAGGTGTTTTCTGCCCTAAAGCAATAATCTACACACAGTTCTAAGCTTTCTAAGGGTGGCATTAAGGAAAAGGGAAAGGGAGAGCCCCCACGGAAACAGGCTAGGCAAGAGACCTCCTTACTATGCTTCACAGAATGCTTGGCTTCTGGTGTGATTTCTGCCCTTCTTTGGCTCTCTGCCCTTGTACCAGACCCCCTACCGCACTGGTTGGAAGACACAGTTGGACCGGACCGGCAAGGGAAGATGACGGCGAGTTCTCTCCAGACTCCATGTTTTTTGGTCTCTAATCACAGGTTTCCGAGAGAGCGCTTTCGCCTATGCCATCGCCGCTGCCGGGGTGGTGCACGCGGTATCAAACGCGTGCGCCCTAGGCAAACTGCGGGCCTGCGGCTGCGATGCATCCCGTCGCGGGGATGAGGAGGCCTTCCGTCGGAAGCTGCATCGCCTGCAGCTGGACGCGCTTCAGCGTGGGAAGGGCCTGAGCCACGGGGTTCCAGAACACGCTGCCCTACCCCCTGCCAGCCCAGGTCTGCAGGACTCCTGGGAGTGGGGCGGCTGCAGCCCGGATGTGGGCTTCGGGGAGCGCTTCTCTAAGGACTTTCTGGACTCCCGAGAGCCTCACAAAGACATCCACGCGCGCATGAGGCTCCACAACAACCGAGTCGGGAGGCAGGTGAGAGCCCCAGCCGGTCTGCAGACTGGTTTCACATCCCTCGGCCTAGGGTTCCCTCTTTCCCCTTCTTGAGCTACCTCTTCCATGGTCCAAACTGCTCTGCCAACCTCAGCAAACTTTTCTTTGTCCTCTCCTAATTCAGTCAAGAAGCATGACTTGAAGACCTACTCTGCACTGACAGTAGACCTTGCCAGGCACCCTCTCTCCTGCCCCCAGCCTGTTCCTCCTACTTTCTCAGTGATCCTAGAGAAAGGATGGGGGTGCAGGCCTGGGTCCTCACCCTGTCTCCTTTATAAAGTCGGAAGGTACAACTAGTAGGACATCAGATGCCCTCAGCTCTAATGTCCCTGGCACCATGCGTCTGTGATCTCCGGTATCCCCATCTGTCCCCATCCAGAAGGAGAGAGAGATTCTTGCAAAGTGAAGGAGCTAAATGAGGTTCTGGGGACCACATGGACCTTTCTCCCCTGCCCTTGAATGTTCACAGAGCCTCAGAGCTCACAGCATTCATTTAAAAAAATTAAATGCATAAATAAATAAAAAGGAGGAGGGGAAGAAGGAAAGGAATAACCTGCGGTTTTTGTTTGTTTGTTTGTGTTTTTAGTGCTAATGTGTTAGGTACTGAGTACTTTACTACATATCAGCCAATTTAAACCTTACAGCTACCTAAGATGTGAGCACTATTATTAACCTCAAATTCAGCTATGGAAACTGAGGCAAAGATGACTAAGTCCTGCAGGAAATGGTGTAACTAGTGAGTATAAAGGCAGAATCCATCTCCAGGCAGTGAAGCTCTGAGCTTGTACTTGTTTGTGATACAGAGTGGAGTCTACACTCTGCGCACACCTTGTGCATATATAATATGGAGTCTTTGCTCTGCAGCCTCATGGGCCCTAGTGGTAGCTCTGCACTCTCCTTTCCTGGCAACTGATCCCTCCCCTACCCCTTCTTTTGGCTCTGCCCAGCCTACTCAAGCTTAGGTCCATGCTTTCTCTCTTCTTCTTCCTCTTGAGCTCTTAGCACACTCCAGTTCATATTTCTTCAAAACCCAGATGATTGAGCAAACCCACACTTTGACTTGGAGGTAGGGTAAACTGAAGCACACCCACCCTAAGGTCCCTACCAGCTCCCACCCAGTCCTGTCCTTTATGGGCCTACCACTCATTTCCCAAGCTTCGGTACTACCCCAGCCTCACTGACAGTGCCTCCTCCCCTCCTCGTTAAACTGGTTAATTAATGGCTGCTGCCTGTGGGAAGCAGATGTTTTGGAGCTGTTGGCCCGGGAAGGCATTGGGCTCGTTCCCAAGTGATGCTGACACCATGGGCTGCCTCAGCGAGCTTTCAGCCCTTTAGGACCCAGAAGAGCAGAGTCCCTCTCTCATGGTCCTCCTGCCTGGCTTTAGGGCCCCAGATCTATCCTTGTCTGAAAGTGTGTTTTTCTGAATGGCATGAAAGATGTGGCCAACTTCCACCTTAGGTGGGGTATCTGCTGGGGGGAGCACTAAGGGGTTCTTTGGGAGGCAACTGCCCAGCAGGTTGAGAGCTGGCAGGGGGCATAGATTGTGCTTCCACTGCCTCCTCCCTTGGAGGCCTGGGAACCTTGGTCCACTTTCACTTCACAAGGAGAGAGCAAGGCTCTCTCTGGGTTCTGTTGTGCCTTCAGGTAGAACTTTGGCACCTGCTGGCACTCAGCTCAAGGCAGAATAAACCCAGCCAGCATACTGGGAGAGAGTGGTCACCTTATGCCCTGCATCCCCTCTTTTGGGGATGCACATCCCTGCAAACTGAGGTCTGGGTTGCCATGGTGAACAGAATTTTCTCACATTAACAGCCTGAAGTGAGGACAGTTGCTTAGGGCATGGATGGAGTGGAGGTACCTCCCCCCTTCTGGTTTCTGCCCCAGCTAAGGAAGGAGAGGGAATTCCCCTGAAGATCTGTTATCCTCCTTCAGGAAGCAAGATCCCCGCTTCCAAGAGCCCACTGCAGCTGCTGGGAAGGCCAGCAACAAGGAGGGAATTCCCCCAGGGCCAGGCCAGGTGGGAGGCAGATGGAAGCACATCGGAACTGCAGCAGGCAGAGGGGCACTAATAGCTGGGCTCGGAAGCGGCCAGCCTCAGTGTTTATTTCTGTTTAATGGGAACTGGTTTCAAAAGCCTAGGAAGTTGTCCCAGGCCAGGACCAGTGTTGGGAGGAGGGCAGGGCGCTGGCCGGTGTCACCTCTCTTGCTGTCTCCCTCTGCAGGCGGTGATGGAGAACATGAGGCGAAAATGCAAATGCCATGGGACGTCCGGCAGCTGCCAGCTCAAGACATGCTGGCAGGTGACGCCCGAGTTCCGCGTCGTGGGGGCGCTGCTGCGCAGCCGCTTCCACCGAGCCACGCTCATCCGGCCGCACAATCGCAACGGCGGCCAGCTGGAGCCTGGCCAGGTGGGGGCACCCTCGCCAGCCCCAGGTACTCCGGCCCCACGCCGCCGAGCCAGCCCTGCTGACCTGGTCTACTTTGAGAAGTCGCCCGACTTCTGCGAGCGGGAGCCGCGCCTGGACTCGGCGGGCACCGTCGGCCGCCTGTGCAACAAGAGCAGCACCGGCCCAGATGGCTGCGGCAGTATGTGCTGCGGCCGCGGCCACAACATCCTGCGCCAGACACGCAGCGAGCGCTGCCACTGCCGCTTCCACTGGTGCTGCTTCGTGGTCTGTGAAGAGTGCCGCATCACCGAGTGGGTCAGCGTGTGCAAGTGAGCGACGCAGGCTCCTTGGGCCAGGGAAAGCCGTCCCTCCCACATCTGGGCCTTCTGCCTCTTGGAGTCTCTACTGGGCATCACTGCCTGTGTTCCTGGGTCAGGAGGTTGGACTGCGGGATCTTACAAGATCTGCAGTCAGTGGAAGACAGTCCAGGCCTGTCTGACACCCCCATTCACTTCTGTGGAGCCTAGGATTGATTGTCCACCTCTTCCTGTCCCGAGCTCAAGGCTGCAGAATGCCCTACATCCGAGCACAACTGTCAGCCAGGTAGCCCAGCCAGCAGGCCTGTCCCCCTTCTCCTGTACCCTAGAGAGGGATCGATGGGACCTGATATGCAGGGAAGAAAGACTGAAAAGAAGAAATGGACCTAAGGAGATTAAGTAATTCCATAAAGCCCCCCAGACACCCTGCCCACTGGCCTCTGCCCCTTATCCCCCTCACCATTCAGGTATCGGATATTTATTTTGCGCTCTCTTGGTGGCACTCCCTGGGGGGAGGAGGGGCACTGGAGACAAGGATGTGAATAAGAGAGAAACAGCACCCGCCTTCTAGGAGTTTACATTTTGCAGAGGGAGATGGACAAAAGCAGTAAACACACAAACGCAGTCATTTCAGACAATGTTATGTGCTGTGAAGAAAATAAAGAAAATAAAGCAGGGTGCCTGTCGATGTACAGTGCTTTGTCGGGAGTAGAGAGAAGCTTGAGTTGTGATATTCCAGTGGTGACCTGCAAAAGTGAACAGGGAGCCATGTGTGTGGAAATAAGAGGTAGTGCTTTTAGGCAAAAGCCATGGGAATGTAACAGGTCTAGGGCAGAAAGGCCTCCACCCGTTAAGAAACCACAGAGGCCCTGGTGACAGAAGTGAAGGGCAAATGTCAAGTTGCATGTCTTTCTAGGCCTGGGTAAGGAGTTGGGGTTTTATTCAGGAGGAATGGGAACATGCAGAGTCTTAAACTGGGGAGGGGGAGAGGGGATCATGGTCTGATTGCCACATCAGTTGTATGGGGATCTGGCTGAAGGAAACAAGATGATAGCTGGAAAGCCAACTAGAGGGTCACAGCTGTCTTCTAAACCAGAAACCAGGCCTGGATGGAGGCAATGGAAATGACAAAAGGGGCTGGCTTCAGCGTCCTCAGTGCCAGAGCGCCAACCGCCCACTTTGAGCCTGAGCCCTCTGCCACAAGCCAGGACGAGTGGCCTTGCCCAGCAGCAACCGTCGGTAGAGACAGGAGGCACTCTGAGAGGACTAATCCTGGGCAAGACCCAGCTCAACCTAGCCCAGCGCCCCAGGGAACAGGTGGGGCCAGAAGGTGCGGCTGGGAAGAAGGCGGAGGGGGAGGGCTGCAGACTCACTGTCTGGAGCTGGGCTCTTAGAGTGGGATGGTAAGGCTGGGTATGTGATTTGTGAGCAAGGCTTAGGGGGCAGCTTTCCTGGGCCTCTTTTGCTCTGAGAGCCCCTGCACAGGGTGCTGCTTAGCAGGTCATAATCACTCCCTGCTCTCATGCTCATCAGAACACTGCTAGGTGGCAGTTTGGGTCGTGGTTTGCACCTCCTGACTCAGATCTGGTGATTTTTCAGACCCTCAGGTTATCAGGAAAAGAATACCTCACTTGCTTCACTGAGGCTTCCTGCTGCTCATAGCTGGAGACCGTATTGCTGCCTCAGTTTATTCCAGAATGGCATCTCTCTTGAACAAGAAAAAGTCTTGTTGCTTTCCCCATTTGCCTGTCTTCCCACATCTTGCATTTTCCTACTGCTGTCCCATGTTTCCCTACTCTTCATGGGGATAGAAACACAAGGAGACTCAGCACAATGACAAATGTATCCCTGTGGTCCCCCCAGGCAGATTTGCCCTTGGCTCCTAGCCCTCCAATTGCCTGCCCCACAGCAGCTCCTAGGCATGCCTATGGCAGCAGGCCTTTCCAAAAGCTCAGCTCTGCTGCTTTGGTGGAATACTGGGTTTCCCCATCCCCCAAAAGATGGCCCTACAGGTGAGGCGGGAGTGTGTGTGTCCCCAGGGAGAGGGGGTAGGCAAGAGCAGCCAGACACACCTGCCTCATTCCTTTCCTCTTGTTCACCATGGAAGAGCTGTGGGGGCTGGGTCCCCACCCCCTGCCTCCCTCCCATTCCAGGGTGGAGGACAGACTGGTAGCTGGGGGAATTGGAGGTGTGTATATGGGGTACTTTCACCCCTAACAGTGTCCACTACAGCATTGGCTGTGGTCACACTCTCCTTCTCTCCTTCACCTTCCAGGCTTATGGCAGGGGGGATAGGATGTGTGTGTGGTTGGGGGAGACAAGATGAGAGCTGTAGCATCATGTTAGGGAATAAGGTAGAAGAGGTAGCACTGGGGAGCATGCCACCCTTGAGGTGGCAGGGTGGAGCAGGAGGCTGCGCAGGAGTTGTAGGCAACACAGTCTAGTGAGCTGGGTCATGGTGAGGGGATATATGCTAACGTTGCTTGTAAAGAATAAAAAATTGAGAAAGGAATAAGTGGGGTGTTGCCGCACTCCCCATTCTCTCCTTGAGCCAGAAGTTGAGTCCTGAGACCAAGGCTGGACCCCACAGGAGAAAAGTTAGGGTGTGGGTGGGGCTTGGTAAGGAACCTAAAGGGGATGTACAGATGGTGAAGAGTGAGAGAGGTGCTGGGCTTAGGCAGTCTGGCTGAAGGGTGAGACACAAACAATCTTGCTGAGTGGAAACAGGAGAAATGGACTGAAATTAAGTGGGAAGGTGGAGCTGAGATGGAGAACATCAGGGGTGAGACTTGAAAATGGGAACAGGAGATGACCCGATGTCATTTGGAGAAGAGAAAACCCCCCTGTACCCAGCACCTTTCACCTGATGGACCCTAGGTTACTGCTTTGTAAGCATAAGTAATAGTAGGCTCTAATGGAGTCCAGATTGTCCCAAGAGGAGGAAGTGAGGGGACTAACGGAATGAGGGTCGTATATAGAGTAGCAGGCAGTGTTAGGGTTGAGGGTCAAGGTCAGCCAGCCGGTTGGAGCGGGACCAAAACCCAGCATCTGGCCTTTCTGTTGTCTAAGGAAGGGGTGGCCAATCAGAATCACCCAGTGAGAAGGCCAGTTAGGGTCTTCCAGGTTTCCCTTCTTAGTGAGTGAATGCGCCTCCAGCTAGCCCCAGCAGGGGGCCTTTCCCGCTGGAGAGTGGCCAGACCCTAGTCGCGGGCCCCCCTTTTCCCTTCCCTGCCCCCCTTCTCCTGTGGTTGCCGGCAGCTGCCTGCGGTCGCCCCAGCCCCTGCACTCAAGGCACGGGGACTTTCCAACAGGGGAAAAAATGACTTAATGAGAGTGGGAGCCGGGGGCGGGAGGGACAGGTCCCTGTAATCACGGCTCCGCTGTGGGGCCTGCGTGCCTTCGGGGCCTTCCCTGGCTTCCGGCTGCCAGCGTCCCCTTTGGGTTCTGCTGGGAGAGAGGGACAGGTTGGCGACAGGGGGATCCCTTCTCAAGTCCCAGGCTTTCAGGGGCCCTCCAGATGGCTTCCTCCCCCAACACCCCCCCCCCCCCCCGGGCTCGCCGTATGTAGAAGCTCACTAAATCAGAGATCTTTGGACCCAGTGTTTTTAAATTGGGATGTATGCCCCTCTCTGGAACGGGGATCCTCTTTTGTGGCTTCGAGGGGTAAAAGGTCGGGAAGAGAGAGCACTTTGCCACTCGGCGGCTGCGCATTTCTTAGCGCTCCCAGTTGCTGTGGCAACCAGGGCTGCTGAGGTGTGTCCGCTTGGCTGGGAGGCTCCCGCCTCCCGCTTTTCTTGCGGCCCTCGAGGCCAGGCTGGGCGCTGCGGTGCGCGGGGGTGGGGGTGTGCCGTTACCATGGCAAGGGTGCGCTAGGAGGGCACATTCTTCCCCAGGGTGGGAGCGCCCTGGGGAGGGTGGCGGGGGCGGCTGAAAGGAGAGCAAGGGGGTGGTCAGAACAAGGGAGGAGTTTCAGGCCACGCCAACCAGGACTTCAGAGGTTGGAGTGGGGAGTTTGGAATCTGACCTCTTGTAGCTCTCCCAAAGCATCCCTCTCTTTACACCCCGCGCGCTCTTGCTAGGGTTCAGCGCCCCAATCTAATGTCCAAGAAAGGGATACCCAACTACCGAGCCAAAGGCCTCTAGGGCTCTTCCAAGGCCTAGCCTGCGGAGCTAAGGGGACAGTTCCTTCTCGGCTGAGAAGCAGCCTAGACTGCCGGCAGAAGCCCTGCAATTACACCCCTCACCTGCCCCTGAGCCGCCGCCCATTCCTCTCCCGCCTGGGTCTACAACGTCAATTACAGAAATGCGCAGCAACTGGTCGCCCTGGAGTCCCGGGAGGAGCTGGGGATGAGGACAGCAGGCAGGTGGAGGGGGCAGGGCCCTTGGGGTTGTCATCAGCCTTGGGGTTCTTAACCGGGCCTTCAGACTTAGGCCTTTTAGACCAGCTTCTGCGCTCCAGACGATATCGGACATGTTGTGCCTCAAATTTCTGCGCCTCGATTGCAAACCGCACTGCGATTAGAAAAAGCACAGGAGGATCTGCTGTGTGGTGTGGATGCTGGGAGCGTCTGGCGTCCAGGGCCGCGGACTCAGAGTTCCAGGCACTCAAGGCCGCTTCCCTTTCCCACTGCCGACTGCTGCGTGAGTTTCTTGGCCCTGCGCCCAGCCGGGTGGACGCTGAACCTACTCACCCCAAGGCTGTTGTCAGCCCAAACTGCTTTTGTTGGAGTTAGAAAACGGTGTCCCCTCTGGGCAAGAAGAGGCCCCTTCCCCCCACCCCCGATCTGTCCCTGAAGAAGTCACCCTTACCCCCCGCCTTCCATTCTTCGCTGTCCCTTGCGGGTTACTCTGCAGGGGCTCGGGTTGGAGCTTGGCGCCTCCCACATCTGGCCTGCAGCTGGACGAAGCCCACTGAACACTACTGGAGACATGGCGCCCTCTGTTGGTACAAGGCGGCGGCGCAGCAGCCCCGAAGTCGGGCTCCTGCGCTCCAGTTCAGGGGTCTCGGCTTCCACCCATTCGGTGCCCACTGCCCTTGGGAACCACCCGCCCTCTGCCTCCTGTCGCTCCCAAATCCAGCTTCACAGGCCCTTTGCTCTCCGTGGGCCACGCCTTGCTGACCCTTCTTCCTGCATTCCTGTAGACTTAAAACCCTGTCCAGCGACCTAGCTGTTCCCAGATCTCTCATCTTCTTTAATGGTCGGAGTTCGATCTGCAGGTCTGTGAACGATCACTTCGCGCCCGATGTGAATCCTAAAATAGGAACGTGATTACATAAATTACCGCCCATTTGCTCTGTGGAATTCCTCTCTGCCTCCTTAAAAATGAGCTGGTTGAAGTATATTTAGTGACTAAAATAGTGTTCGCTCTACGTTTAGGGAGAAGGGATTAAGGCACAAAGTACTGCAGCACAGGGCCCTTCTTTTACTGCAACAAAAATGTTTAGATGTGACTTTCCTTTTAAAAGCTTAAAACAGGCGTCAAACGCCGCTAACAAATTATTTTGGGTGGGGGAGTAGAGGTAGTTAAAATTTTACTGTGTTTATCTGTATTTTTATTTGTCTATAATAAATGCTTGGGCACAGCAATGATTTTATGTACAATGTATTTTGGCCCAAAATGGGAGTATGAAATTATATTAGAATAAACTAACTTTTAGAAAGAATCCCTTTAAATTAAGAGCAGCATAGCAGAGCGCACGCTCATAATGGCACAGTTTGTAAACTACATTTAGGAGGAAAAAAAAAATGTCCATCAACCAATAAAGAAGGGGGCCTGGCGAGATAGCTCAGTGGACTAAGTGTCTACTTAGGCAAGTGCAGGGACTGGGGTTCAATCCCAGGAACTACATGCCACATCCGACCCCGAGACCAGGTATTGGTGGTGCATGCCTATAATCCCAGTGCTGGGGAGGCTGAAAACATGAGGAACAACTTCAAGTCCAAGCTGTGTAGTGATGAAATAATTAAAAAAGAAACAGGGTTGGGAGATAGCTCAGTAGAATAAGTGCCTGTTTGGTAAGCGCAAGGTCCTGAGTTCAATCCCCAGTACCACCAAAAACCCCAATGAATAGGTAAAGAAGATAGTGTTTTTATACAATGGAGTACTACTCTGCCATAAAGAAGGTTAAGTTTGAGATTCTAGGTAAATGGATGCACCTTAAGAATATACACTTATGTGATCTAAATCAGACATGTGTGAATACTACAAAGTTTTTCTGGTGCAAGAGACCAAAAGTATAAATAAGGACCAAAATGTGTTACAGATATTGTGAAATAGGAAGAAAATGTTCAGAATGGAAGGGGAACTAGAAAGGAAAGAGAGGGAAAGGAAGGAAGGAGAAAAATAAGAAAAGAAGGAAATAGTGGAAACAGCTTTGGAAAACAGAGAGAGTATAAAGGATTGAAGGGAGGAAAGGGGAATGGGGGAAAGAACCAATGTGTGTCGTGCACAGATGCTAATTCCATATGATGAATGTGAACATTATGTATACCTATAATGTACCATAAACTTAACTGATTTTTTTTTTTTTTTCGGAACCAGAGATTGAACTCAGGCTCTTGCGCTTGCCAGGGAAACGCTTATTCCACTGAGCCATCTCCTTGGCCCTTAATTGATTAAAAAAGAACCTCTTTAAAACCAGGAATTAGAAGACCTAATCTGTCAAGAGCTAATATGTTTATACAATGAAATATTACTCAGCTATAAAGAATGATAAACTCAAAGCCTTTATATTTCAGTGGATGCCTCTTGAAGATATACTCATAAGTGAAATAAACCAGACCCACATGTATAAATATCATATAGTTTCCCTAGTGTAAACTCAAACGAAGAAATGAAAATAGAAAGGTATAACACAATTAAAAGGAAAGTGAGAACTTAAGGATTAGACAACAAAGAGAGAGCAAGGAGAAAAGCTAAGAAACACCACAGGGGCAAAGCCACACATTTATATGCACAAGATGGTTGAGGCAATGATCCTGTGAATCTCCAGCAGGTTTTTGAAACTAGCATTTAAATGTATAAGCTGATACTTGTGAACTAAGCAACTGCACTGAAGCTAGCAATGTGTAGTACTAGGGACATACTCAGAATGCCTGTCATTCTGGTCTTCTAAATACGTACTGCTTGTCATGTCATATCAATTACTGCCATACTGTCTCTCAAGTAAATGTTTGTTTTTAAAAAAGGGTAATAAATGAAAACAAGAGACAAGAAAAAAAAAAGTCATAGGACTATCCTGCTACAATGCTGTATATGGTTACAGTTCTAAATTTCTGTGTAAAAATATGTAATTGTTTATTCCTATTTTTTAGATATTTTTTATTCCTTATATTCTGTAGGGACTTAAAGTTTA
>PVKA01047862.1:0-14092 GCA_004027165.1 Ctenomys sociabilis
CCAGGTAGAGCGAGGGTGGTTGGGGTGGCTGGAAATTTAGAAAAATTCCCATTCACTTGGTGGGCTTCAGGGCAGGGGCTCCGGGGAGTTGCTGGGCAGCTTGGTGTGGGATATCTCAGGCAGGTCGCTTGTTCAGCGGACTTGGTGGTGGAGGCTCCGGATATCACAGCGCCCATGTGGCGAAGCCAAAGGCTCTCCCACAGACTCACCACACACTCATTGATATGGAGTGCTGAGAGAATCAGAAAAGTTCCCACTCACTTAGTGGGCTTGGGGGCAGGGCCTCTGGAGAGTTGCCCGTCAAGTTGGTCTCACCTTTTTCCTAATGGAATAATACTTTATTTTGTTAAAATACTGCAACTTTTTAAAATCCGTTTTTCTGATGATAGGCATTTATATTGTTTCCAGGATTTAGCTATGACAAATTGTGCTGCTATCAATAAGGGTCCTCATGTATCATTGTGGTATGAGTTTTTCTGTTCCTCTGGAAAAATATCCAGGAAGAGAATAGCAAGTTTGAATGGGATCTCCAATAACAGGTTTTGAAGAAATCTCCACACTTATTTCCATAGTGCTTGTACCAGTCTTCATCCCCACCAGTAGTGGAGAAATGTTCCTTTTTCTGCCTAGCCCCTCCAGCAATTGTTATTGGCTGATTTCCTCATTTTAGTCCTTTTTCTGGGGTAAGATGAAATCTGTGTGTTTCAATTTGCATTTCTTGAATGATCAATGATGTTGTACAAATTTTTCATACATTTAATAACTATTTGTACTTCTTTCTCTGAGAAGTGTATAGTCATCTCATATCTATTTTTGGATTGGGTCTATTTTTGCACACAAATAATGAATGCACTGAGAGAGAAAAATAGGAAATTGTGCCTTTAACAATAACATCCAACAAAAATGAAATACTTAGGAATAAATCTCACAAAAGATATAACAGATTTATACAGTACAAGTTACAGTATTCTGAGAAAAGAGGCTAGATGATTTAAGCAAAGGATACAAAATTCCATGTTCCTAGATAGGAAGAACCAACAATGTGAAAATAGCTGTACTCCAGAAATTGTCATACAGATTCAATTAAAGTACCATTAGTATACCTCACAGGGCTATCGAAAACTTTTCTCAAATTCATTTGGAACCAGAGGAGACCAAGAATATCAATCCTAAGGAAAAAAGGAAAAGCAGAAGGTTTTACAATCCCTGACCAGAAATTACATTATAGAGATACTGTGACATAATCAGCATGGTACTGGCATAGATAGGGACATGAGGATCAAGGGAACAGATCAGAAAATGAACACACAACTGCAAACATTCAGCCCCCTTATCTTTATAAAGGGGATAAAATATTTACTGAAAGAAAAATGGCCTCTTTAAGAAATTATACTGGAAAAACCGGCTTTCCACATGCCAAAAGCTAAAACTAGACCCATGCCCATCACCAGCACAATGCTCCAGTCTAAATGGATCAAAGATGTAAATATTAAAACAGAAACACTTAATCTTCTGGAGGAAAATGTAGATAGAAATGTCACAGACATTGGAGTAGGTAGAGTGTTCATAAACAACAACAAAAAAAATGAGAAATACTTCAAAGAATCAACAACTTTTATCGAATACTTTTAAAATAAGTTTCTGTACTTCAAAGAAAATATCCCTAGAGTAAAAAGAAAACCCACAAACTGAGAAAAAATTGTAGCTGACTGTTCATTCAGCAAAGGCTTTCTATCTAGAAAATATTAAAAATTTCAAAAAATTCAGAGCACAGTTTTAAAGTTATAAAAATAAAAACGTGGTTGAAATTGTATAATGTGCAAATTACTTGCTCTTAAAGTTATAATATTTATTGTAATAAATAAGCACTCATATAAAACTTTAAACTTAACACATCATAAACATTATTTCTAAATACAAAAGTGTGCTCGGTAGAAATTGAGACATACTTTCCTCTTTCCTTTTTCCAAACCAGTGTCAGTAAAAATGTGACATAATCATCAATTTATGGTATTCTGATTTATAAATTTTCAACATTGACACAACACTAACTACATTGCTATCATTCACTGATAAAGCTCTTTTTTATTTTTAACATTTTCTTAAATTACTGATATCCAGTATGGTACTCTCAAAATACCCCAAATTGAAGGCTACTCCAAAAGGAGCATTATTATGTGTTGCAGATGTATAATAAAAATTTAAAGTGTTTTTTCTTTTGTATTATGTACAGGGTCTACAGGGTCTTACTACACAGATCAGAGTCTCCTGTTTTCAGGCTCTCAAGTATTGTGATTGTACGCATGCACCATCATGCCCAGTCTCAAAGCCCTCGGCACACTCCAGAGGCAAGGCTGGCATGGCATGTGAGGCTGGGGATTAAACCCTGGTCTCTGTGCCTGCATAAGCATGCATTTTAATGTGTGGAGTTATCTGGTCAGCCCCTAAAAATCTAAAGTTTTTAAAGGATACACTTTTTAAAAGTTTAAAGATAAATGGAGTAAAAATATCTATCCAATTGATGTTAAATTTTGATGTTAAAGACATTCTTAAGAATTCTTTAGTGTCAGTGATTTGCAGTATTTTCATTAAAAAGATATGCTTTTATTATTTCAATACTTTGAAATTTTTAATTCAAATGTATGAAAGGGAAAGAAAGGCAAAGTAAATAATTTGCGATCAAACATAAAGAGATTTGTGTCCAGAACTGAAAAATGTTGCATCGCACATAGAAAGCATCTAAAGTTCACTGTAAGAGAATATAAGCTTTTGTGCCCAGTTTAACATAATCTACTGTGGAACTGTCAGAATAGGGCTATTATTGTGCTAGTTGATCAATACAAAGCACAAGAAAACACCTACCCTGACACCACTGAACTCCTTTATCAAATACTAAAATTTAAATATATGTTCATGTGCAAAAGAATGTAGATAGCTGCTTTTATTTTTCAAGTCATGAAGAATTTTAAATATTCTTGATTGAGTATTAAGTTTATATCACTGCTGGACATGAGTAGATCACCATATTTGGCCCACCAGGTCACCTACACACACACAAGCATAGACACATAAATTTAAACATACTTAGACAACTTAAAATTTTATTTTAAGAAATGAATAATCTCAGTGATAAAATTCTGCTTAAGAATTTAAATCATCAATTTTAGCTACCTAGAATATCCAATTACGTTGCATTATAATCTGATTTTCACATTTTATTCTAATGAGAGATAGGTTACTTACTGGAAAAATACCCTTTGTCAAGCCTTTCATATTTTGATGATGTAGTTACTTTAAAAACTTTCCATATGTTCTACTGAAAATGAAGACATATGCTGCATATAGTATTGCCATATGCTAACAATTATATGTTAGACTGGAGCAAACACACACACTTCTAATTTATGGAGTAAACGCATTGTGAGTTGTTTTCATTCATTTCAAACTAATTTTAAATGTTCCTAAAACACTTATAAACAAACTCCCTAGCCCATTCTTAATGTGCATAGAGCATTTCAATGAATAAAAATAAATTCTGATATGTTTGAAATCATTTTAGTATGTTTATTATTGTCATGGATAAAGTATTTCAGGCATGTTGCTTATTCAATCTAAACTTTCAACCTGAATAATATCAGGAATGAATGTTGAAAATGTTTTCACTGCAAGAGAAAAATAAATAAGAATAAGTAGCATATTTTTCATGGCAAGTCTAACTAAACTGAAGATAAACATCTCAGACAAGAATTTATTTTGATTTCAAAGATCTCATTTAAAAATTTTGAAAAGAAAAGTACACATGTTTTTGTTTCTTTCCCATTCTTCCTATCTGTGTAAATTCATTAGAAATAAATAAAAATGGCAAATTGAGAGTGGTCTATTTTACACTGCATTTTGAAATAGTACTAGAAATCACACTGACTATTCAAAGAAAATGAAAATGATACTATAAATCCTTTGTGCTTGTACTTGTAACATATTAAGCAACTTCTAGTTTCATATATTTACAACTTCTAATTTCATATCTTTCTCCTAAGAAATGACTAGTTTTTATGTTTAATATGATCTAGTCAGATTCAAGTAATAATCTCACAATTTTCTTGCATAAGTTTTAGTGTCAACAAAGTCAATGTATTAAAAAAGAAGAACTGGGCAGGCAATATTGTTCAGTGGCACAGTGACTGCCTGACAAGCTGGACCTGCGAGTTCAATTTCCAATAAATAAATAAATAAATAAATAAATAAATAAATAAATAAAAAGAGGATTTAATCTAATTCATTAATTAAAATACCAAAAAACTTTTAAAATACCACTACCTGCATAAAAAAAAACAAAAAACAAAGAAAAATATCACAGTATTTTTGTCTTTTGATATTACTGATTTACTGCTTGTGTAAATATGAGGTAGATTGTTTCATTCTATCAACCATTTCTGGAACATCAATTGGGTGCAAGATTTAAATCAGGAAGCTGTTAATAAGTATATACAATTAAATAATATTTTTTCCAAAATAGGTGGTTGTCATCGTCTTATTTTACCACTGAATTTTCTTAACCTAAGAGGTGCCTTTAAGACTTCTCGTGATAACAGTTTTTTCCAAAGTGGTCTCTGGGACGAGGGAGAGAGCTCTGTGGTCTAAGCACCTGCCTGGCATATACGTGAAACACCCTGGTTGGATCTCTCATAATCTATGCCTTTCTGGCCCTGGTACCCCAGGCATGCACCGCCGGCCACTGAAACCCATCATGGTGTTGTATGCCTGTAATCCCAGTATCGGGGAGGCTGAGACAGGAGGAGCACTACAGTTCTGAGCTATGTAGTGAGACCTTGTACCAAATAAATAAATAAAAGATTTTTAAAAAATTAAAGTGGTTTCAACATTTGATTTATTTTTGTTCTACAAAGTGCATGCTTGTAACTCAGTTGATCTTTAAATAATTGATAATGCCAACCATAGTAGAACTTGCCTGTAATCCTAGCACTCAGAAGACTGAGGTAAGAGTATCTCTGAAAGCTCAAGGCCAGCCTGAACTGCACAGTGAAACACTGTCTCAAAAAGACAAAATAAAGTTCTGTTGAACTGATTTAATCTAATTTACAATGGCAAAGTAAATCTGACATTTATTTCACATGAAACAGCTTATTTTGCACATAAAAAATAATAAAAATGTTTTGCATTAAACTCCAGTAACTAATATCAAAGTTTGTCAGTTCTTTACAATAAAGCAGTATCTACTGTTGTACAGTCTATGTCATAGAGAAAAAATAGTGGTTTGATTTTTTTTCTGCATATTCTTTTTATTGGTATAAGATTTTAGTTATTTACCTGACCTCAAAATGTGATTTTAGTATTTATCACTGTCTAGTCAATAATGATAAAGTTACTTTTTAGTCCTTAGGAGTAAATGTTGGATGCAGGGACTATTTTTATAGAGGATATTTATAAGTGAATAATTGAATGATTAAATATATTGTGCATTAAAATCTGAAGTATTTAATTATACTGTCACAGTAGCTTAGTACATCAATTTGTAGCACTGGCCATATGTAAATTAACATTCATTTAAAGGGTTCAAATAGCTTATATAATAAATGGAATGGCTATTTGTGCTGTAAAACAAAGTATTTGGGACTAAAATTTCATTTGGTTTCCAGTCAGGATTATGTCATTTTAAAAGTTAATCAATAAGACATATTTACTTGCAAGCCCTGAAAAGTTTTACAAATTTATGTTGACTTTTTGCTATCTTCAATATTCAGGCTAGTAGTTTTCTTTTAAAAGGACTGCAACTTGACAGAAACATATTATGCCACAGGAAGAACTGATTAATCCTTATATTCATGGATTAGTGAAGTGACAATGTGAAAACTTGTCATGAATATGAAGCTTAGGCAGATAAATCTTTTCCTTGTGCCCTAAGAAAGAGAATAAAGTTTCTTTAGAATTTATTGCCATGGTTGTATATACAGATATATGTTTTGAGTTTTTAAATTTTATTTTCATTCTAAAATATTCCCATTGAAAGAATCCAATTGTTTTTCTGGTTTATTCTTTATATTTGCATTCCAAGGTGGATTATTTTAAGAAACATGTAGCGGATATCATTTTTCACTAAAATTATTTATTTTCTAAAGTAGAATAATGTGTTAGTGTTTTCATTTTTATTCTACAGATGTCAATACTTAAGAAAGCTCAATCAATACAGACTCTATGTGCAATAAGTACAGAATAACAATTTATTAAGGTTATGCAAAATTATTTCTATTAGCATTTTCTATTTCTCTCAAGAACTTCATTCCTATTTTGGGTATACAATATGATGCATAATCTCAATAGTCTACATGACTGCCTGAAGAACATCTAGAAAAACAGTAAAGCACATTCCTGGATATGTCTATGTGGGTCAGGGGCAGGACCCTGCGGCTATAGCTCGTCCCTGACTCTCTGGGTTCCTCCTCACCTTCCAGCAGACACCATGAACATAGGAGCTTTGTTCCTTCACACCATCCTGCCAGGATGCTTTGGTCTTAGGGACAGCGGATTAGAGACTGAAATCCCTGGAACTGAGGCCAAACTTAACCTCTCTTTCTTTAAGTTGGAGCTGAGTAGTATTCTGTCTTAGAACTGAACAGTTGCTTAAAATATGCCACTTCAGAAGTAGTATCATAGTGTGATTGAAAAATAAATGTTCACATGTGGTTTAAAGGAAGCAGTTCCCAGAATATAAGTATAAAGGCTACAAGGAAATGTGAGTTCTTGAATTATGATGAATTATTGAAATAAAGTAAATATCCACAAAACGTGGAACCTTGAATAAAAAGAAATATATCAAAGATGAATAGCTCATATTTTCATGTGAATGAATCACAGTGATACCTGTGCAATACATTTCAAGATCTCTTCAGGACTAAAAGTTGATCTTGTTTTCAAACTTTATTAGCTTACGTATAGCAATCACTTTGCAGATAAAAATTATAAAAAAAAAATATTAAGGCAATTCAGCACCTTAGTTTCAAAAACATAACATTAAAAGGTAATCTTTTAGGTTTTTTCCCTAACTTTGTTCATTCCTAGATAGAAAATCTATAGCATGGTTTAAAATAATTTCCTAAGCAGCATCTTTGAGATTTTTTTAACCACAAAGAAATATATACACTAGCCAACTAAAATCATAGCAGAGTTGTGCATTTGGACCCAAAGACAATATATCATGACAAAGAATTGAGTTAAGATATATGAAGTCATTGTATTTTATATCTGAACAAGATGATGTAAATAACTCAAAGTGTCTTTCAAGAAAGAAGTATGACAGAGAAGTGCACTGTTTTGTTCAAGCTTACACACATTTTTGCAATTCAGGCCTTGAATGTGGGAGACTGGATATCACCAGTTATGAGCCCTTTGAAGTCCAGGAAGCTTTCTTGGGGGGACACTGGGGCTGCACAAATTCGATTACAAAGAAAGCATCCTTGTGGAACCGGGAAACTCAGATGTGAGTCAGCATCACAGACATCTCTGTCGCTACCCCAGCAATTGCAGTTATTTCTGGAAAACATAAAATTCAAGTGAAATCCACCTGAAATCTTGGGAGGCAGATCCTGGGAGTATTGGATGGATAATCAAGAAAGCAAAAGGCTGTGAAAATGGCTGAGAATTTTTCATTTGAAACAGAGACAAAAGCAACTGAGAGGATGGATAATCTGTTTCTAACATACAGAAATTAAGCAGCAAAGAATTACAGAGTGTAGTGTTAAAAATGGTTTAAGAACCTATGATCAGAGAATCATTGTAGAATATTGAAACTCACTGGTATATATTCTAGCAATAATAGATATTTGTTAAGTTGGAAAGATATCTGTATACTGTAATTAATAATTACTTAAGAACATACAGGTTTGTAATACAACATATAGTGTTCATACCTATGATAAAGGTTTTGATCTTTTAAAATACATATGAGGAGTAGAAGAAAAGTAATTTAGAAAACAATTCTAAGGACGTACACATCTATACAGCTGTTTAAAAATAATTGAAACATCCCTTCTTCATTCTACACAGTTCAATTTTGTTTCTAGTGTTACATACATTCCTTTTTCCTGTACCTTAATTTAGATGTTTCATGCTGTCTTGCTTTCTAGAAAGCAGTTGTTTTTTTGAGAACATTAAAAGAGTGATTTAGGGGCCGGCCAAATAGCACAGTGGATTGAAACACTTGCAAGCAGGTGCAGGGGCTAGGGGTTCAAACCCTGGGCCTGCAGTGCTGACTCCACCCCCAGGACCCACTAAGATGGCAGTTGAGACTAGGTGTGGTGGCGTGTGCTGTAATAGGCAGATCACTATGAGTCCCATCTAGTAGTGAAACCCTGAACACTCTATAGACTCTTCCCTAAGATACAAAAAAAGGGGTGATTTACACCCTTACAAATTTGGGTGGTAATATGAGACATCACAGTACTCATACCAATATCAAATTTGTTGTGTTAAATAATGTATGTTAAATTGCTTTGAAATTTTTATCACTTGCAAGGGGAGTAAGTTCTAGGATAACCTTTTATGAGTGCTTACAGTGTGTCAGACCTGTGCTAAATACTTCATATTGACTTAGTTTCTTCAATAATCCATTTAGCTTCATTTGTCAGCTGAGGAAAATGAGGCATGAAGAAATCAAATATCTTATTGTGCAATAGGAATGCCGTTTTTTTATAGTGATATAAACATATTTGAGAAGTATTGTGTTTTGCAGTAGCATATAATTACAGAATTTTGAGAGTTTTACTCAGCCCTCAGAATCCAATGATGATTTAGAAAGGTTAAAAGGTGAAGCTGTAAATTACTGATTAGATTCTGGCTGTGTGTGTGGTGTGTCTGTGTGTGTGTGTGTGTGTGTGTGTGTGTGTGTGTGTGTGCGTGCGTTGTGTAGTATGGAGCAGCACTGAGGTATATCCCTAGTCCTCTGTATTTATTTTACTTTTTTAAAATTCTGATACAAGATCTTACCAACTCACCCAGGCTAGCATCATACACTTACTACCCTTCTGCCTCAGTCTCTCAAGCAGCTCCCATTGCAGCTATGGGCCACCAGATGCAGCTGGATTTCATTAGATAAGATGGTCTAATATTGAATTATTTTAAATTTATTTTTTATTTTATTGAAGTACAAATATCAATCAGACAGTTTTAAGACACCTTAACAAGACAGGTTCAATAAATTAATACATTGCAAACTATTTTCATAATGTTTGGTATCGTACAAGATGCATACATGATATTATACTTAGACATTATTATAGCAGATGTCTCTTATCAGTAAATTAAGAGTGTAGCTGTTTACTTATCTTATTTTTTATACCTGAATTATATCAAAAATTCAATAATTATTTTCCTAGTGGATGACCATAGTAATAGAAGCCGACATAATATCCTGTCCAACCACCATTAGTGCAAATCTTGCCTCTCATAGGATTATGTACAAGCACAGCGTTATCTATCCCAACTGTACTGTCTATACACACACATCATGATTTTTTCTTTCTATACCCCTTCCTTTGTCTACACCTGTCAAAGGTGGGCACTCCATTGTCATTCAACTTACTTAGGTGTTTGAACTCAACATCACAATCCAACACAGTCCAGCATTCTACAATGATATTGAGTTATTCAAAGAAGTTGTGGACCATAGCCATTTACAGCTCAGCTTAATATCATGGTCTCGCAATGTATACTTCATTTTTATACTTTTCTGCTGGATGGTTAAGACCTAGATAGAGCAAGACTTATATACCAACACATGTACTTTATGTTTCTTATGTGGTGAGTGAAGTCCCCTCAGGGTTTATCTTGTAGTCCTGTACATTATTCTGAAGATCCTTTGTCTGTGTCACCCATGTGAATGAGTCACAGCCAATGCTTGACCAGTTTGTTCTCTGTGAAAGCTTGAGAGAAAGTTTTCTCTCCATGAGACTCTCCTCAGGCACACTATAGAACTTCAATCTTTTTGTTCTGTGGCTCCATAATCTCCTTGTTCAGAAAATTTGGGGCTCAACTGAGTTTCATGATGTTGCAGTACAGGTTCTCCTATGTCCTGAGTCTTCGCTGACCTTGAAAGGTTAGGACCAAAATATTGGCTGGCCTAGTATAACAACTGAAAAACAGAAATACAAAAGGAAACATACAACAACAACTAAAATCAATTGCATCAGATAAGGCAAAGTGAATGGCATATGCTGCAGGATACTAATCAGCTTTTCTTCTGGATGGTTAACAACCTACGTTCATAAAGCAGAGTTGAATTTTTGGATAGAGCAAAAAGTACTAGAAAAACTTAAGGTTATGAATTAAAAATGACAAAATACACAATATTTACTTTTTCTTAAACTGAGATATTTTTAGGTGGAAAATAGTGGGAATGTTTATGAGATGCAGTCCAATTGAATGCTACTCAGCAGCATACTTTAGATCGATTTTCTTCCTCTCAACCCATTGCCTTTTTAAAAAATGTATTTAGTACAAGGTCTACAGATCAGACTCACAGTGATTCTCCTGTTTTCAGCTTCCTAAGTGCTGGGATTCAGATTCCCAAGTGCATCTACCTAAACAGGTGCTTTAATCCACTGAGCTATCTGGCCAGCCCCATTACCTTCTTATTTCTCAGAAAATTATTGTGTGACCTGCAACTGTAGTGTAATTGTTGTGATGATTGTGGCAGAACTGGTAATCATATGTGGTTTATAATTAGAATGCACCCATTATTTGAAGCATTGATGCATTTAGTTTCTGAATCCTCAATTTATGCATCAGCATCTATTAGCCAGATTAATAAAAGATCCTTTCAGAGCAAATGCATTTCCAGAAAGCATAGGTTATCATATATAGTTATTGAATGACATATTTAGGTAATCAACTAACAAGAGACCAACTACCTAGAGTGTGGTGCCTTCATTAGGAAGAATAAATTCCAAGTTGCTAAAATACTAACCAAAGTTAGCAAAACCTTATATGGTGTACTGTATACAAAAATAAACTTTATAATTTATGATAATGCCCAGGATTTATAAGAATATTTAACTGTTGGGTTTAATCTAAATTTGGTGTATGTTTTCTCTCCAGTCTTTCCTGTAACAACTTTCTGTAAACCCATCTCTCTCACAAATTAGTAAATACTCTCTGCCCTTCTAATGCAGAAATTCCAGCCTGTCAATATTTAATTAAAGGAATCTTGCCCCTGTTCTAGTTCAGTTGTTTTTCTTACACTTTGTAAGAACCTGTCCATGTTACGTGGATGCCATTGCTACAAACTAGAGCTTCTCTGCCTATTTGCAACTTTAATTTACGTATTTTTTTTTTAAACAGGAGCTCAGTTTTCTAGTCCAGCTTGATTTTGAATTCATGGTGATACTCCTGTTTCAGCCTAGCAGAGAATATTAATAAGCCCAACACATTTTCAACTTTTTAGTCAATGACATAGTTAATTCTGTCTCCTTCTGTCTCTGTCTCTCTGTCTGTATCTGTGGCTATCTCTGGATCTTCTCTCTCTCTGTCTTTCTCTGTCTCTGTCTCTTTCTGTCTCTTTCTGTCTGTCTGTCTCTACCTCTTTTCTTCCCTCCTTCCCTCTTTGGAGTATCTCCTATTTTTGAGAAACAATGCAACTTTAAGCAATAATAGGATTCAATGGTCTTCATTTTATACTGGTAAGTGGGACATGAACTTAGTTATAGCAACCTTAGTATGACCAATAATGAAAGAAGTAAAATCATTTTAAAAAGACATTTTGAATTCATCTTTATTAAAGACAAATTACAAGAACTTTATCAGTGTTTAACTACAGAAGCACATAACGTACTATATAGAAATGTCTAAGAAATTACAAGATCAGCTTATGAGGGTCTGGAGCTCACTACAGTGTCGGGTGCTAGTCTGAGTCAGGGTGCTGGTGGGTTTGTGACAGAAGGATAAAGAGTTTAGGAGAGAAGACATGTTTGCACTGGAAACCAGGAGGCATCCAAGTTGAAAGAGAACACTAGATCTCCATCAAAGAACAGAAGCTCCTGTATCCTTCCTCATTCCCCTTTATGGCCATGAAACACCCAAAGGCAGGCCTTCTGAATGCCAGGGTTTAGGATTGATGAGCCACTTAAGAAGCTCAACTAATTTCTCAAATTGGCACAACAGTTCAACCCATTTCAGTAATCTAACAGACAGATTTCAGTGCAGCAAGGCACATTCAGACCAGAGAAAGATATTCTGTAGTCTTAGAAACGGAGCGTTTGATCTGAATGATATGAGAACAAGCCTTGCAAAACATTGCACTGAACACTACCTATTTAATCTTCATACCTACCAGAAAGCAGAATAAGAAAGGAAGTTTGCTTTGTCATGCAGCATGAAATTTATAATGAATGGGAAAGCTGAGACTTAAATACAAGTCAATTTTAGAGAATGAGTTACGCAAACCCCTATTGCTAAGTCAAATAAGGTAAAAATAAATAAATAAATAAATACACAAATAAATAAATAGTGCATAAGACATTAGTAGTCTTAAAAAATATTGTCATTGATCATTGTCCCACATTAAAATTTAGAGATGAGATTTACTTTTTTAAAATTGAGAATTCAATTCTATATTTCTGTAGGCATGATGCATCTCAATACACAGGATTGAATTAGGTACAGATCCTTGGTGAAATATTAAATTATGTGAGATTTAGTAGAATATGTATGGGAGAATAAGAAATAATGCCAGTTTAGCCCTCTAATACAGTGCACCTTAGACAGCACACAACTCCTGCACAAATTGAAGGAAATTATGTGAAAATAGCATGTATAATTTACCTCATAGCAGTCTTCACTTTTCAGCTATATCTTTGTTCCCCTGCTACATAGCCTTTGTCTTTCAAAGATACTCTCAATTGCAAGACATTTCCATAGGCTTGCTCACATTTGACAATGTTTCCTTGCAAAAAATAAAGAGAAATTATTATGCAATTATGCTAAGTGCATATGTGACATTTTTTCTTAAAGAAAAGAATATTGCTACATGTATTTCTCTCTACATATCATAAGTCTTCATTAATACTTGTTTTCAGGTAAAAAAGTGGAAGGAAGAATAAAATAGTATTTATATGTCCCTTCTGTAATTATTCCAAAAGTGCTATTAATATGCCAAATAGCAGCATGTTTGGTACTAAAGAAAATAATACAGACAATACTAAATATCACAATAATTATTAACTTCATGAAATTTAGTATGCCCCTAGGATTTGAAACTTTCATGTGCACTATAGTTCGTAATTGACTTTTTATAACCATGTTTTCATTATTGCTAAAATAGGGCCATATTCATACTTTTTGCTAGATTATAAATCATATGCTTTTGCTTTGTCTTTTCAATTATCCTTGTCTTCTTTTTCAGTAAAACAAAACGTTGATTGTCAGTGTAAACTAAAATAACTAGAACTAATAAGCACAGAGATAAACAATGTCACCTTTAGTTAAGGTGCAAACAAAACCTCTGGTCATAACTGGCTTCAAAAATTTAAAATAGAGTGTCATTATGCTTTGTTGAGTTAATTATCACATCACTGCCTTGCTCTCATCTATTAAAACGCTGCAGCACTCATGAGTGACTATTAAACTACACGAGGACAAAAATCTTATTTCATTAACAGATTAATCTATCTCACTCTCATCGCCAAGCTGAAATCACAGTATTTAACAATGGGGGTCCATGATACACCTTTTGTCATAAGTTCTGTGAATGTTATCTCACAGCAATAAACTAAATATAGGCCAAAATATCCCTCAGCGAAATAGCATCATTTTCCTACCTGATTTTGTCATCTTAGAGTGGAATTGGTAAGGCAAAGTAGATAGAAAAATTTTAAATAGACATAAAAAGTTATTGTGAAAAGTGGTTTAACATTTCAGGTTTTTATAACATTATAACCCACCAGTGATAAATATATTTTTCTTATACTTCAAAAATTCTATTAAATTCACATTTTGAAAAATAATATAAGATTATAAGTAAGAGATATGATTCTTGCTTACACATTTTTTTTCTGGATTCAGAGTAGAAAGAACTAGATTTCTA
>PVKA01047863.1:0-14092 GCA_004027165.1 Ctenomys sociabilis
TACTGACTATATATTACTTTTTCCCTATTTTTTACACACACACACACACACACACACACACACACACACACACACACACAGGTGCGTGAAAAAAAAAAACAACATGTATAACCTGACATAAGATTGGTACTGCTTCATAGAAATCTTCAATGACCTTTTAAATAAGGGTTCATCTAATATATTTTATATAGTCCTACAAAACTATCACATTGAAAGCTCTTTATTGTTCATCCAGGAGCATACTGCAACTTTTCTTGCCTTTTGAATTATGCTCTTTGATATTTCCTATATGCTATGTCTGGAGGTATTAAAATATTTTAAGTTTGTATAACTAGGAAATAGTTTACTTTTAGTTTTCAAAGGTATGTTTACTAAGTATAAAATTCAAAAGGAAAGTTTTTTTTTTTCTTTCAGTCCTTTAATTAGTCTAGTTTCTTACATACTTGGTCCTTTTTTTCCTTTCTAATGTGGAATAAGATGCTATTTAGTTTTTTTCTTCTATAGCTAATGCATATGTATATGTTTTAATCATTTTTTTCTTTTCAGTAAGTTTTAGACAATTTCATTTTGTGCATCTTGGTATGATTTTATTTAAATTTCTTATGCAAAAAGGTCCATTTTTCTTGGAAATGTGGCATTATAAGTTGAAGTAAATTCAGAAATTTTAAATTTTTAAATATTTATTGCCTACTCCTTTCTACTTTGAGAATTCTAATTATATGAATATAAGCTTTTTGGTTTTGACACAGTGAACTATTATGACTAATCTGTAAATTCTTCATTTTTATTTTGGACAATTTTTATTGTTATATTCATTTATGTTTGTAAATAATTTATTTTCAATTTGCAATCTAATAAAACATTTTAAAAGAAAAAATAATTCTTTGATCTACATACTTAACAATTTTTGCATTTTTATGTATGTCTTACTTTCATTAAATACTTCAGAAAAATACAAAACTCAAAAGTCAGTCATTGAGAACCTGAAAGGGCAAGATGAATGAAAATAATTGTTGTAAAACAGTCCTTAGCTCATACAGATTTGTCCAAAGGTGAGAGCCTTAAAAACTCCCTTCTGAATTGCTTCAGTGATATGAAGACTAAAAGATTCATGCTTCTGGCATGCAAGGAGGGTAACCAGGCTATCTACTGGCATCAACTTTTACCAAACTCAAGGTCAACCTCTTAAATAACTGTTGCATCTTTAGTTGTAATGAGGATTGAAAAGGGAAGCAGACAGTTTGGTGCAGCCCTTCAACCCTTCTGAGAACCACCTTGAAATATAATTTCCATTTTGGGCAGTTGATTAGTAAATTGTACATTTGCATCCAAATTTGAATGGCATTCAATGTTCTACTTTTCTTCATAAGAACCTATTGAGCCAAAAATACACTGTGAGCCTAAATGCACACCTTAGATATCGTACTGTGCTCTGTGCTTAAGATTCTACTAAAACTTAATTCTCAGATTTATATTAAAAGCAGGGATCAGGCTCCTGTGTCTAATTGCCAGTTCAATATCTAAACTTCAGTATCACACAGACAGTTAAAATTGTGTTTTTAACTTTTTCCCTTCCCTCCAGTACAAGCCACCATGCTGTGCCTTGACTGTTAAGAAAACTTTCTCCTTGATCTTTGTATTTTCAACTGCAGGTTTTCTATTATGTCTTTCTCAGGCAAAGCTTGATTGTTTTAAAAACATCAATGGAATGACTCTACTTTCCTCCTTATAATATTGCAGTTATTTCATATCACATTTCTACTAAAAGCTAAAACAGGCCCCATGACACTTCAATTGTGCATCACCACTGTACCAATCAGTTAATTTCAATTTTTGTACAATTTTCTCCATCATCTTCGAGAGTTGCAGTGAGAAGGGTCTCCCCCCATCCAATTCTTTGAACTTTCAAAACAGTCTCCTGCTTCACATTGCAAAAATTAGAATGCTTCTCTTGTACTCCTCCTATGGTTTAATTTCCTTTGTTCTTGGCTCACAACTGACATGTCACCTACTGAGAAACTTTGGCGATAATTTCATACACAAAGTCCTCTGCCTCCCCCCACCCATCATTACGGTCCTTCCCTGGGCCCTGTCTGCATCCTTCACAGTATTCATCATTACTTATTTGCTACAAATCTTTACATTTGTCTTATTGCTTATTATCAGTCTCCCTCCCACATACTACCAGAAATTCTACAGGAAAGGAATAGAGTGAGGTCTGTTTTGTTTACTGCTGTCAGTTCAGTATCCAGCAAAAGCCTGAGAGATGCACAAAGGAGACACTGTAAATGTCATTTAAATAAGTGAATACGTCAAATGAGAAAAGGAAGAAGGATTTATAGAGGAGGTAAATAAAGAAGAAAGGATAAGAAGAGAAGGCAAATGGGTACTAGTTGATGACAATAGGCAGAATCAAAAGATGGTGGGATATGTGTGAAAGATGTGAAAAGGAAGAAAATTTTAAAATCAAACAGTGTGATTTTCTGGTAGACATGATTTTAACATAACAAAAAATATCTTATCCAACTAGCAACTATTCAATGTAAATAATGGCTTTAAGAAAATTAGTGTAATTCTAATCGTTTCATTTAAGTCAGAACTAACAGCTATAACATAAACCTCCCAATTGCACTGGTTTAACATGGTAAAAGTTTAATTCTTTCTCTCACAGCACTCTAATGTGAAAGTTTCTAGCTGGGTAGATCCTGGGGAGATGAATGAGACTTCTACCTTCAGCATGTAGCTCCTCTGTCGCCTTCAGCACTGATTCCAACGCAGCCAACTGGGAGGGGGAGAAAACACGAAGGGCCACACACGGGGGAGCTCTGTGGGTGAGGCCAGCAGCAAGTCATGCCCTTTCTGAGTACATCTTTCAAAGTTGATTCCACAGCCTCAGTGGGCTGAAAAAGAAGCTGTGACAGGGAACTTGTATTTTATGTCCAGGAAGTAGAGGAAATAGGGGCGATCAACTGGTGGTCTCCGTCAAGATATCATTTTTTATAAAACTATTTATAGCAATGGAACTGGCAGTTTTCAAAATAGGATGAACCCATTTAGCACACATTTTATGGTGAGATTTTCTTCGGGTGCCCTGTGGCACCTTCAGGTCCTCATAGTCATCCCTCGTACACGAGTGAGCTGCAGGAGACAGAGGAACGTGTGCTCTGCTAGAGTCCCTAAAGTGTTAATGCACAAGGTCTGTGTGCAGAAGGCAAGCTGCCATAGATCTCACTGACTTTGGCAGCAAATCAAGGGTTATATTTTTCTCAGGGATGAAATATTCTTGGATAATTGTTCCAACATGTGAGACCCAAAAATGTTTTTTTTTTTTTTAAATGATTTCAAAAAATAAAGACAGACAAAAATACCTACTAAGTTATCTAGTCCATCTCTTGGGAATCCAAATAGATTTATATCCTTCTGGATAGTTTACTGGATAATCCAGTTGAAGGTGAAATGGCTAGCCTCAGACCTCCTGATCAGCCCACACTGACAGTGTGTGACACACAACCCCAAGCCCATGCACAACTTCTCAAACACAAGCTGAACTGACTTTAGGGGTGTGCAAATGCTGAACGGCAGCCTCTGTGATATTCTCTGAGAGGCAGGGGAAAAAGACTATATGTTCAAAACTGACACTTTTCTAAACTTCTGTCATGAGTGCATAGCTAATGTGAATCTCTAATTATTGCATTTAATTGGGATACCAGACACTTCTTCCCTAACACAGCTTGCAAAGATAAGGACATTAATATTTTAAAGATAAGGTAGAATAGAAAAGGATAATTGTGGAGTACATGACCCTGTCTAGGAAGAAGAAGCCATGGAGGCAGCTCTGGGCACCTGCAAACAGGAACCAGCTATGCAAAAAAGACATTTATGTCATTATCAGATGCTTATGTAGATGCTTAATCTCTTTCCTTAATATAATTCCATTACAGTAATTTAGTTCTGCAAGATCAGCAATAAATTATATTTTAACATCTGACTAGATTCTACAATCTAGTCAGGAAATCAATTGCGATCACATTTTATTTTTAGGCCTGTGTTTCTTCTAATCCTCCATTTCACACATGAGAAACTGAGAACCAGAGCCATAAAGACCTTCAGTCACAGCTAGAACCTAACTCAAGTTCTCAGGCTTCTCTTTTGATCTTTTTTAATATTTCACACTTGTTTTTTCTTGGTACTGAGAACTTTGGATGAACAAACACAATGTAAATGCCTGCTTCTAGTCATCATTTAATTTTGAGGGGTTGTTAGACCTACATGTACAAAATCATTGCAAAATAAAAACTTCAATGTCAATGTGAAATGCCTTTAATTCTTTGTCAGTATCTCTTTCCTATGAAAGAAATTCAAAAGATGCAAGCCTGAGCTTCCACCTACTCTTAAGAGGTAGAGTGGGATTTGGAAAGAACAATTCAATGCATCATACTGCTCTATCACTCCCCTTGTGTGCGGCCCCTGACTGAAGAAATCCCAAGGTCTCCTCTGCACCACCATACCCTAAGGCAGAGAAGTCTGTCCAATTTATAACTTTAGTTACAAGGCACAGTTGATTCTTTTATAAGTTTTATACTTCAATATGTTTCCCCTTGTTTTAGCTTTATTTCTAAAGTTGTTTAGTCCTGTATTGGGAAGTAGAAATGCTGTTTATTAGTAGCAACCTTGGATAATAATCTCCAAATGGTTTGGGACTGAAAATAAATGAGTATTATTTTAGGATATCATTTTGTAAGTATAGAAGTGGGAGCCACATTGAATCTGTCCTGCTAATTTAATTTGAAACTGGCTCATTGCTATTTGTTCTTCAATAAAATTTTTTAAAAAATTAATTTTTTTAAATTTAAAAAAATCTGGGGAGCCAGATGTGATGGTAGCGTACACCCGATTTCAGCACTCTCATGATCTGAGTTAGCAGGATCAAAAGCTGGATCCCAACATGGCAACCTGGTGAGAACTTGCCTCAAAACTTAAAGGGAGTCGAAACGTAGTTCAGTGAGAAGTTTGGTGATGCAGCTTAATCTGAAGTACTGGAAAAAAATACAGAGTTATAGAAGAAGAAAAAAAAAAGAGAATGTTTAGATAAGGGAAGTTACAGCTGGCCAAGGATGATACTTTGCAAACAGGAAGGACAATGTATATTTAGGAAAAGAAGCCTAAAATTTTGCAATTGAAAAAACATGTTTTGAATCAGAAGTTACAAACTCAAGGTCCTCAGGACCAAGCAAGTAAGAATGTAAATGCACACACTGTAAAGTAAGAACATATATTAGGGTCTGTGGCAGCAAACAAGTTCATGCCACATCTAAATCGCTATCAATTCTTTAATTTTCAATGGGTAATTAACAGGCAAGTCAAAATTTAAAAAGCAGGAATAGGAGAATATCAGAATCACTGTTCTTGTCTCTTATGAATGTCTTCTTAGGATTTTTAAAGAATTCTTTTCACTGTCCTTGTAGTTAAGCTTTGAAAGTAAGTTTTATTCCATTCAGTCTGAATTTCTTCTAAAATGTACTCCCAACAATTTTGTAGGATTCATTCATTTTCACACTACTGCAGAATAACAGAGAGTCACATCTTTCCTGTTATACAGGCCCTGTTTACACTGAGGTTACTTACAGCTAGAATCTCCAGATCAGCTCTGTTTGTGTCACTGGGAAGTCTTACCACTCACCCTGTACTTGACTGTTACAACTGAGGATCCTTTTCATGCTTCCCTAGTTAAGACTGGCTCCCTAGTTCAATTAATAAAACAGACTGCATGAAAGAGCTATATCCACTGGCTACCTCCTCTTTGGAAGAATAATTTATAAGATTTCTAAGAATCTCTGGCAATTTAAAGATTAAGAAACCCCAGAAGCTTAGCTCTCTTTTTCATCTTGCAAGATGGCGAGTGAAAAACCTGAGAAGCCAGACACTAAAGAGAAGAAGCTTGAAGCCAAGAAGGCTCCTGCCAGTGGTACTGGTAAAAAAGATAAGGTGAAGACAAAAAAAAGTCCAAGAGGGGGCAGCCCCACTGCAGCGGAAATCCTTTCCCAGTTAGAGGAATTGGTAGATGCTCCCTATCTGCTGCATATTCCAGAAAGGCTTTGTATAAGAGAGAGTACACAGCTCTGCCAAATAAAAGATTCAGAAGAAAAAGAAGGAGAAAGTTCTTGCTTCGATCACAAAACCAGTGGGGGGGGGGGGAGACAAGATGGGGGTAACCAGGTGGTTAAACTTCAAAAAATGCCTAGCTACTACCCTACTGAAGATGTGCCCTGAAAGCTCTTGAGCCACGGCAAGAAACCCTTCAGTCAGCACGTGCGGAAACTTTGAGCCAGCATCACTCCTGGCACCATCTTGATCATCCTCACCGGAAGTCACAGAGGCAAGAGAGTGGAAGCAGTTGGCCAATGGCTCGCTATTTGTGACTGGGCCTCTTTGCCTTAATTGTGTGCCTCTATGAATAACACACCAGAATTTTGTCATTGCAACCTCCACAAAAATTGCTATCAGTAAAGTGAAAATCCCCGAACACGTCACTGATGCTTACTTCAAGGAGAAGAAGCTGCAGAAACCCAGACACCAGGAGAGTGAGAACTTTGACATCAAGAAAGAGATACCAGATTTCAGAGCAGCACAAGGTGGATCGGAAAGTGGAGAACTCATACATTTTAGCAAAAATCAAAGCTATTCCTCAGGTCCAGACCTACCTGCGATCCGTTTTTGCTCTGAAAAATGAAATTTATCCTCATAAATTAGTGTCCCAAATTTCTTACTAAACACCTAATTAAATAACTGATATGCTTAAAAAAAGAAGCCCTGACATCAAATATCTCACAAACCACAAGGAAACTGATAAATATTTTTTTAAAACTAAGAAACATAAAATGATGAATATTATAATAGAATGCTTTAAAAAGCTCCCTAAAAACAAAAGTGAGGAAGCATCAAGAGAACTGAGGACATTGAGGACAGCTATAGAAAGAACAAGACATGTAAACTAGTATTGAAATCTGGGTTTTATATGAAGGATAAAATATTTTCTTTAGAAGATGTTTCTACGGACGCCTTGGTAGAACCCCTGGAAGAAAGTATCAAGGTGTAACAAGGCTGAGGAAGTCGTAGGCTAGATGGCAGGGTCCTTGGAGCACAATGGCGAGAAACGAAGAATGGTGAGCCAGATGAGGAGAGGACCCTGACATGGAAGGCAATGGGAACCACAGAGAGTTCACAAAGCAAAGATGCAATGAGGCTGTGGTATGCGGCTTTTTCTTTAAAATTTTAGTACAGGGTCTACAGTGTCTCACTTCATAGATCAGACTCATAGTGACCCACCTGCACTCAGCCTCCCAAGAGCTGGGATTACAGGTGCACACCATCGTGCCCAGTCTCACTCTCTGTCTCAATGCACCCCAGAGTGGGCGCCGGACAGGTACGGATGCCGATACCTCTGCCAAAGTAGGAGCTTTAATCTGCTGAGCTATTTGGCTGGCCCTTGCGGCTTCTTATTCAATCGGATATTGTGCTTTAAATCTAAAGTGCCCTGCCCCTAGACATCTGGAATGTGACTGGCTCATGAGGCACTGTAGTCACCAGGGAACACATCCGCAGGTAAGTGGAGTAGCTGACCCTGCCGGGTGCTTCATCCTAGCCGGACATGGATCCCAAGAGGCGTGCCCCAGAAGGGTCTGTTCTTGCCCCTGTCTTGTCCCTTCCTCTTCTGCTCCTTGACTATTTAAAGTGTTATAGCTTTCTTCCACTGTGCCTTTCTTTTTTCCTTTTCTTTTTGGTACCGGGGATCAAACTCAGGACCTTGTGCTTGTCTCGTGGGCGCTGATGACCCCTCCCCTAGGCCTTTCTACCACGCTGTTTTTTCCTTGGAGTCAACTGGCCATGAACTGAAACCAAACTGCTGCATGGTTTTCCGTTGTAGAATATATTGTATCAGACTTTGTGTGGCAGTGATTGGAAAGTGATGAGCGTAGCACGCCAGTCTTTATAGACTCCTACTGTCTTCTCATTTGAATTTTTTTTTTTATCTAATGCGGGTTGCTGGGTAAAAATATTGAAGAAGACAGTGTAGCCAGGGGAAAAGCCCATCCTGTTTAAGTCAGCCCATTCCTCTGGGGACAGACAAAGGAGGGAGGAGATGATAAAGAGATTCTAATGGAAAGTGTTCTGTGCTCCGCAAAAGTATTAAGAATCTAAGATTCAGTGACAACCCCATTATGCAGGAGAAGGAAAAGGTAGAATCAAGGATAACTTCAAGATCTTATGCATGAATAAGGGGGCTAATTCCAGTTCTGGATGTGGGAAGTGTTGTTTCCAACAATGAGTGAGGTTCTTGGAAATGTGCTGATTTTGGCTTGGGAAGTATTGAATATCAGGAGTTGGCAAGACCACAAGATATAAAGGTTTCAAGGCCTATTGTAAATTCAAGACTGAAGTTTGGGTAAGAGAACAGAGCTGAAAGTGAAGATTTGGAAATCATCCATTTGGATGTACATTGGAAAACCTGGAGGCGGAAAAGGTTTTAGAAGAGCCAAAAGTTGAAAAAGTTAAAAATAATTAATTCAACATGATTTATTGTTCTCATATCTATTATGAGATAGTAGGTGAGTAGTAGGTGGATAGTACAAACAGATCACACTTAGTGAATTTCTCTTGTCCATCTTAATGATCCAGGAGCATAGAAAGAAGACTATTAGATTAATTGAAGAGAATTTCAAACATTCTAGGATTACCATCCATTGGTGGGCTTTTCTCTCATAATGGAAGAAATATAACTGGATCCAGTTATATTTCTTATACTGTGTGCTGTGTGTAAATAAGATCTTAAGAAAATCAGTCTCGTCTTTCACTTTAAAAGTTTTGCTATCATAGAGAAGAAAGGAAGAAAGAAAAAGAGAGAAAGAAAGAGGTACTAATGAAAAACCAGCCTGCAAAGAAAAATAATGCCACATGTACATATTTAATAAAACATTATTTCATTATTCCCCATTGAACCACACTAAGAACTTAGTGGTTTTTATTATTTTGTCATTGATTTTTGATTAAGTGGGAGGACAAATATATATAGATATATCTCCACACTATATGTTTTACCTATATTTGTTTTTGTAAACAGCCCGTCTTCACTAGTGAATTATAGTTTTACGTGTTTGTTCATAGTGTAGTGTTCATAAGTAGTGTTTTGAAACCCAATTTATTTTTTCCTACACATCCCTACTAGAAAACATCTCTATATCACTATAGAAAAAATGGATTTATGGATTTGAGTGTTGGTTTGATAAAATTGTACAACTGAATTTGAAACTCTGATACCAAATCGTTTTTAATTCACCCTTTCTTTGCTCTCCACACCTTCCAACATGCGTATAGACACACTGTCATCCCGAAACCTTGAGATAACTCGAGTGGTGGGGAGCGACTGGCTCATGGACAGAGCATCCATTCTCAAGGAAAGCCTTGTAGATACCACCTGAAACTGCAAATGGGGAGCAGTTAGGATTGTTGTCCTTTTTGGAGGTCAACTGTCCTCTGAATCACCTTCAAAATGGCTTGATGAGGGACTAAATTTATACATTTTGAAAATAGTGTCAGTCAGTATTGAATGTGTTTACCCACTTAAAATGAGCTTTGTTTCAGCATACCTCGCTGCCAGACATAGTAATTGGAAAGTCAGTTTGAGATATTTTCTACTGTGCTTTCTAAAATTGACCATGGCTGCAGAAGCAGCCTCTTAAATGAAATATAATTAATTTCTCTCTGTCCAACCTGATCACTGTAGTCTGACAGTGCCTCTGTATTCTTCATTTTTAATTGTCTTTCAATTCCAGTAGAGTATACTGTTCTTTCATCTTTCTCTTTTCCTCTTGTAAATGGGCATTTTCTGTCTTCAAGGAGTCTTATTAATATCCAATGATTTTTCTTCCCTCACATAAAGTTACTGAACTAGGGCACCCACAAGAAAGCCCGCCCACCTACCCACACAGCACATTTTCTTGCCTTTCCCTCAACCTTCCTCTGTGGGATCTTTATAGTTTCAATAGCTCTCGAGTGTCAACAGAGACCTGAAACTTTTCAACCGTTGGCTGCCTACCTCATTCACCCTCCATTCTTCCCCGGCAGCCTCCTAAGTAGAATGGAATGTTGACGCACCTGATTGGCTCATGGACAGAGCATCCGTTCTCCAGGAATGCCCTGTAGATACCAATTGAAACTGCATCATCCATAAAAATAATCCATAGACCCATTTGCTTTTCATTTTTGGCTTATGATAGCAATAATGACTATAACACAGGCCCAAGAATTGATGACCAGCTGGGGTTAATGGCCCTTGGCTGCACTGTAGGCTATCAACTCCCCCAGCTGGTCATTAATCCCAGGAAATGCCCCATACCTGGATCGTTGTGACTTAATTAATGCCCCTTTCACTTTCAGCCTAAGTGGTCAGAGCATTGTAACCCTAACAGCAGCTTGATGCTGGAACTGTGTATTTCTACTCAAATGCTGGAATTCCCTATGGCTGCATACATATTTTAAATTTTTCCTAGAATAGTTGATTATGTTTGCCTCAGGCATTTTTCCCCTTATGAAAGAGGGGAGAGTTGGATTGTGAGGATTTATTTTTAAGTAAAACTCTGCTACTTGCACGGGAGAACTACAAGGTCAAAAGGAAACTTGACTGTGTTCATCTTGCCTTTGTTTTTAAGTTGTCTGAATTGACTTTTTCTTCCAGAGATCTAAATACAGAAATAATCAAAAAAAGAAGAGAAGCTTTCCTTTTGCAGTTGCTCAGAACAGACTTCACAGTCCTTGAAATGGCATAATAGGATTTATTTGGCTGTTATAAAACTCCAAATGGTTTTATAACTTGTTAGATAACACCTGAAATAACTATTCTTATAGCATTATTTTTAGGTACCATACTTTCAGAGATTACTATAAACTATCATCAAAGTAAGTTAACAGGCTAACAAAGCAGACAGATTTTGCTCAGTTTAATGATGATTGGTCAATGGGAGTAAAGGAAAAATTTTAAGGGGTGCTTTTATCTGAAAACATAACACTAGAACAAGCCAGACTCTCTTTGGGACTGGTTGAGTTTATATGCAAAGAACTGCCTACTTATGAATCAGATACCATTCCCAAGTATTCATAACTTCTGTCTCAAGTAAATGTCTGTATGTATTCTCAGCAGAAACATAAAAGAAATGCAGTCCTTTCCTCTCTGTATTCTGAAACTGTTCTTATCTAAAGAAATATGTCTCTAAGAGATTAGCAGTGATTCATGACCATCAGAGGCTCAAGCGTGTAGAGCAACTTAGAGGAGATCATTTGGGAAGATCCGGACAGTAATGCTTTATCTTAAAGTTTCTTTGAGAGTCATACATCTCCGGGATGAATGTTGTAAGGAGAAATATACTCTCACCAATGGAATTTTGAATTTTAAGGCTGGACAAAGCATTCACTGCAATTATGTAGCTCTGACCCGACATCACATAGGCTTGGGAAGAACTCACTCCAGCAGATAAACATCTATTGTGACTCTAGTTGCACGACCACTTCCCTAAATGTAGCCTCCAGATAAACAATTGTAGCCAGGAGGTAATTTTTCCTTACAGTCATGTGTTCATTTTCTCTTCTCTTTTCAGTGCAAGTGGAAATATTCTGTCTAGGCTTGAAGATTTTTATTAAATTGCTTTCTCTTCCAGGCCACTCCAAATCACCAATTTTTTTCCTTTCCTTTGAAGTCTTATTTCCTTAGAAATTGTCATCTTTGTGTCACTAGTTTCCTTCAATTCCCTAAGATCTTCTTTCTGTGTTGTATTTGCAAATTGTGTGCAGGTCAAGTGTTAGGATCTGAATAATGCAAGGTATTAATCAAGGATTGCCTCATGCCTCGTGGTATTTGCACTGAATCACAGAATATTGGAGTCTCCATCCTTTTCTGTTGATAACCTGTCAAATACTTGAGTGGCTTCAAGATGGGCTCCCTTTCTCATTCTTCCAGGCCTGCTATTCTGCAAGCACAAAAGCTTGCACAGTGAAATAGCCACAGAATGCAGTCAGAATCAGGCAAAAAAAAAAAAAAAAAAAACCCTAATAAACACAAGGCAGAGTCCCCACCAGGAAGGAATTCACAAACTAGTGCAGGAAACAGACATATTTCAAGTCAACAGATGCATCCCACTAATCGAGCAAATCCAGCATTCCGGTGTTGGGGAATGGGGTGGGGAGCACATTTCAAGGCCGCCTAGTTCAACTTGCAAAGTTAGATAAGGTTCCCATGGAAGGCAGTACTAGGGCTGGATTGCATAGAAGCTAGGAGAGTTGATGAAAAAGGGAAAGCCGGGCATTCCAGGTAAAGGCGTGCCATTACACAGGCACAAAGTAGGAAAGCTGCCGCTCCCCATATACAGCGGTCAACCGGCTGACATGCCTTCTACTCGCTTAGTGAATTTCCAAGTTAGCTCCTGCTGAACTTCCCTGATCCTAATTCTTCTTTTTCATCTAGAAACCATTTCCTATATAGTGTAGGAAATCGTTCCATTTTTGAAGCTACTTTACTGGCACTTCTGTCCCTGTCCAGTCAAGCTGAGACGCACCATTCAAACCCCTCCTTCCCCTCATTCCGGGTGACTTAGGCAGGGTCACTGCAACAGTGACACATTGCAAATCTGTAAATCTTTGTCAACTTTTTTGTATTGTTGATTTGAAGTAAAATTATTATGTTGTTGATTAAAGTAAAATTACCTGTATCTACTAATATTGTATTATATCTATAGGTAAGCTTACAGACATTCAGACTTTCACAAATGTGTTATTTTAATTTTTGGTGACTTTGACTGATTATATGCTGTCAATGTGACCTAAGTACTAGTAACTTATCAACATGATGCATTATTTATCCTTGATCTCCTGTCTGACGAAGCACTTGTTCATCTTCTCTATGATATAGTTATCACACTATAAAAACAGTGTTTATAAGCCAGTGTAAGGCACCTTCCTAGTCTTCATTGTTGTAATTAGTTTCCTTAGTGGCGCTGTTGTACATTTAAAGACAAAAACAGATCAACAAAGTAAATAATGAAAGACATGTAGAGCTGAATACTGTGTTTAGTTGTAAATGGCTTTTTCCATATTATATTCCTAGAATAAGTATCTGTTTGCCCGACTTGGCAGTAAGGAATACTATACCTCTTAGACAGGCATGTATATGCTGGAATTCTTCAGCACAGAGTTTTCATTGTGTGAAATTAATTTACTAAAGGTGTAGAAAAATCTGCCAATATTTGATTTTCTAAAAAATGACAGATAGAAATGATATATAAAAATCGATGATAAAAGTCTCCATAATAAATATGGAATGGCCAGGGGAGATAGCTCAGCAGTCTAAGCACCTGCCTGGCAAGAGCGAGGATATGGGTTCAATGTTGGCCCAAAACTGCACATGTACAGTGTCCGCCCTGGAAATAGCATGGTGGCATGCACCTGGCATCCTCGTGCTAGGCAAGCTGAGACAGGAACATTGCTATGAGTTTGAGCTGCAGAGGGAAACCATGTATCAAATAAATAAATAAAAATGAAAAAGTAGATAAAATAGAAGGATGCATAGGAAAATGCGAATAATGATTGCCTTTAGGAAAGGAACAGAAAAAGAAAACATCAACAACTAAATTAAATATTTAATTTTATATGTCTTGTATTTTGATTCTTTCCATCTTTTTCAAATTTTTATTTCTATTGGTATATATTTGCATATTAGTACATATATATTTATAATTTATAGTAAAGAGTTGTTATATGGATACAATAAGTCTTAATAGTTTATATCCCTTTTTTTCTATTTTTTTTCTTTTTAGAACATTTTTATTTATTTTATTTATTTATTTATTTATTTATTTTATTGAAGTACAAATATCAATCAGACAGTTTCAAGACACCTTAACAAGACAGATTCGATAAATTGGTACATTGCAAACTGATTTCATAATGTTTTGGTATCATACAAGGTGCATACATGATATTATATTTACAGATATTATTTTAGCAGGTGTCTCTTATCAATAAATTAAGAGTGTAGCTGCTTACTTAT